>VDFB02254646.1:0-71185 GCA_007258455.2 Sequoia sempervirens
TTTTCTCTAAATAAGACAAAATCCCTTTATTACCCATTCAACTCTACTTGTTTCTATATTTTGCGTAGACTCCACATGAACCCTCTTCCCATTCCTTTGCACATTAAAATTTAAAAATTTAAGGCAATATCATGACAATTCCTTTAAATCATCTACACTATTTTCAATAACCAAAAAGACATCATATTTTAAATTTCTTTTAAATAATAAAAAATTAAATTAAATTTATTATTAATATTATATTATAATAAATTATTATTTGAATATTATGATATTTGTTATTTATTATTAAAATTTATTTTTTAAATTTTATATGATAGATTTTAAATATGTAGATAAATAAATTTGGTCCTTATGACTTCAATGAATTCAATTACTTCACAAGCTCCTACCAGACATCGACAATTTTGGGTCCTATGTAGTGAACTGAAAAGTAATTAAAAAGGAATAATTTTAGCTTTTGCCCGCCCTTGTCACATTTACAGCCGTGACTGAGGTGCAAATTAATATTCTCCTCTTCATTCTAATCAAATTAATTATTCAATTTGAATCTTAGCTCTCAATTGCTTGTGAGATGGCCTCTATATACAAATATTATGAAATGTATGAAGCAATTGTTGCTGTTCTTTTTACAATTGCTTGACCCCACATACATGTGAAGCTGTTAATGGACCAAGTTCGGGCGATTCAGCAACTGGACCCTTGCGGGGAGCTATAAAAACACGGTCTTCCATATTACGGAGCAATTGACAGAGTTGTTTCGGACAACAAAGTTCTGACCCTAGTTTTTTTTTTTTTTAATCTACAATTTCTGTATATAACATATCATAAAAATACTGTATATTACATTTCATAAAAGTAATTTCAAGATCAAGAAAAAAATAATTTAAAACCAACCAAATAAACGTAAATTTCATTTCACAATTCAAAATATTTATACGTCAAGAATCGAACAGGGATCTTGCATTAGGTATTATAAAAATGTCACATATAAAACTATAGAACCAATGCCTCCATTTAACAGAAGGCAACGGCATTGTTTTAGAATGACATAAAACACATTAAAAAAATCCCATCCCACCGTCTACAGATTCCACAAAAAAAGAAACTTACCTCAAGATTTTGAGCAATGTGCAGGAGTGAGCCAAAAGATTAACAGTACCTAGCACCCAGTATTTCCCATCCGCTTCCTCTACCAATGCCCGAGTTTTTCCCATCCACATCCTCACTCAACATCTTTCTACTTTCACTCTGACGGCGTACGTTTCCTTTTAATCAAATATTCAATAGATTTTCCTGCAGGTAAGTAAGTAAGTAATACGTAAACGTACAACAAAGCCTGGTGAATTTCTGTGTGTGTACAGCCCACCCACCCAGTTTAGTTCGATTTTAGTCATAATGTTGGGAAGTTTTGTATAACAAAATTATAAAATTAGTAAGTTTTAAGAATAATTTTTTAATAATATTATAACCAAAATTATAAAATTAGATAAGTTATTATTGATATTTATTAAAGTATAATTATATGTTATAGTTTTTGCTTACTAAAAATCATTATCATGAAAATAATTCATATTATTGATTAAATATTATTTGAGATATATTTTAAAGATGATTTATTGTAAATAAAATATATAAGAATATTTTTCAAGTATAATAATATATAGTTTTTTTAATTTACAAAATAAAATAAATTATTTTATTATAATATTTCAAAGGTAAATACTAGTCATTACATCATATTTGTTCTATTAATTAAGAGAAAACTTATTGTAGGGTCTCTTTTTGACATGAAAAGACCAATCTACAACCCAAGTTTTTGCTTGAAACACAAATAGATTTTCCTCAAATTTATTATGGGGCTTTCCATGAACACCACATTAACTATGAGACTCAAACATCATTATCGAAAAATTAAATTTTTCTATAGTCATTTTCATTCTTTGATTTTCTCTGCATAACTATGAGGTTGATCACCACAACATTTTATTCTCATTTATAAATAGGTGAATAATGTGCCCACAAGTGAAACCTTGAGAACCTCACCTTTGAAATAATGATCAATTTTAATTATTTGGCTCTATATCATCAATCATATCGTATGACACAAAAATCAACAAGTTGCACAAAATCTTACAAAGAATATATATGGTAGAGAATATTGCCTATAATTATGTTGTAGTGAAGATAGGTGGTCGACACAAGCTTAGGAAATGCTCTTGTATATGTACTCGATTCTTAAAAATTAAAATATAAAATTAAACCAACCTTAGTAGGTAAGTGGTTTTATGATTCATAGAAATCCTAGGGCATTAAGTGTTCTTTTTTCTAATGTGCATATGGTATTCATTCTTCCTAGATGTACATTTGATCATATTTTTTAATTGATTAAAATTCAAAATTATTCTATATTTTAAATTTTAACAAACTAATAACTATAATTAAATGTATATTCAGTAACATAAATAATATAATTTGTTTTGCATAACATTTTAGAAAAAAAATGTAAAGAATCGGATACGAAACTAGACAAACTTAAACCCAAACTAGCACTAGATCCACTTCCATTGATTATGCAACCATTATGCCAAGCACTACTTCCACCTATACCTTTGTTGCTCCTAGAAGCTATGAGTTCATTAGCTTATGCAACTAGATCAACAGGTGTTTTTGTTGCACTAGGTCAGGGTAAATAAGTCGGTATCCTAACTCCATGGTTGGGTCAACACAATCAAAATTAATAATTATTAGTATTTAATAAACATTGATAGTACCCCCATCAAGCTCCTTGCACTTGACATCTATAGTACCCCCAAAAATTATTAATTATTATTAATAAATGACTTATTATAAGATTAACATAGATAACACAATCTTATAATTAATTTTTCATATTATCCATTGTTTGTTAGATATTTTTTTTAACTCTAAACATGTTAAATTTAAAAAATACTACGAAAAGGGTGAGCATCATGAGGGGAGCATTATGGTGGTTTAGCAATGATGTGGGTAAAAGGATGAAGTATCAAGTGTTCCTTGGTTTTTTAGTATCAAAACCATAGGGAAAATTGCCAATATTTCCCTAGTTTATCATAATTGCTAAGTTGGTAAACTACTAATTAGTATGTAGTCAAACAATAATACCAATTGTGTGTATATTGGCTTAGCAATACTAGTCATCATTTGTATTGTTAATTCTATGTGATCCCAAGTTGTTTGTGTTAACGATGTGAAAACTCTCTTAGATCTTTATAAATAATGTGACACTTTGTTATCTAGAGCATTGTAAATTGTCACCCTTGACAATTTCACACTATATAATTGCTCCCCCTTTATTTATTAGACCTAATTGAGTACCTAATTTCCTAAATTATGCATTCCATGGCCCATTTTAACAATTACTGACAAATTGCAAGTGAAAAACAAATGCATTCATCTAAAAATTTGACCCTGACACCTTATTTTTTGCAAAATAGGGTTGGGACACAAATGTCCTATGGCCAATGAGTCCTATTTTGGCAAAAATGTCCCCTATTTTGGCTCCAAATTCAAATATTTTGGTGATGGCACATTATTATTTATAATTCAAGTGTCCAAAGTTAGCTATCGGGATCTAATTTATGGGATATTAAATAAATGCCTATAGATACCTAGCTATTGCATCATTTGAAATCTAACAATAAGCAAGAGGTGAAATTTATTGTTAAGAGCAAGTCAAGAGCATTCAAGAGCAACATTTAAGTGATTTATGACAGCAATTCAAGATCCAAGCATCATGTCAAATCCTATGTGAGTTTATATATGTTCATGTTATCATTGTCTGTGAAGGCTAACCATTTTGTAGGTATCCAAGCAAGCAAGCAAATCCAGAAAGCAAGATTTAAAGCCTTGACATGATGTACATGACTCCAGTCCTTCAAGGAAGCCATTGAAGGGTGGTGAGTTATAGAATTTTTTTGATTCATCATTCCTTCCTATCATTTATCTTTTCTATCATTGACATTGCTATTTCCATTGTGGAAGGGGAAACACTAACACTGGGTTTGACCAAGGCAAGCCTCTAAATGGCACAACCCTTCCTCTCTCTTTGAATGTGCAAGTTTCAAGTTTGAAGAAGATTGGAAGAAGTTTGAAGATCAATTAATCATTGTTGTAATCAAAACCCTACATCTTGACAACTCACAGAAACTCAACTACAAAAATATTTCATAGTGATCCAACAAATTTGTAGGTAGAAACAAAAAGCTTTGATCTAGCATTAGAGAAGTGCAAAAATAGATTTGAAATCCCCCTACAAGGACACGACCACTTTATGGTGAATAGGTCCCATTATGGTGAATTAGTCCTCCAAAATTAGGCTCAAATTTATACCATAGGTGCAAAGTGTCCTACTCTGTCCATTTTTGTTGTCTGAATTTGTCTATGACTTTCTATTTGCATCAAAACTTGAATTTACGTCATTAGCCTAGTTAGATCATTGTATTTCATCCTTAGATCCATTCTATATTTGGTCAATGGCAGGTTGACTCACCTTTCAGGTGTAAGTCAGTCTTTTACCTTATCTAATCCATCAAAGCCTCGCTACCTCAAATATTTAATGAAACATTTAGGAAAAGCACCTAAACCCTAAAGTGAAATCTCTAAGGTTAAAATTTTGGAGAACCTAACATGTTAACATTATAGACCTTCTAAAAACTCAAGGAATTCATCATAGACCTAGGTTTAACATTGCATTGTCTTGCATAGTTTGTTTAGACATTCATTTTTGTATCGTAAAAAGGCATAAAAATTCAAAATTTACATACAATATTGCATCATAGGTTGCAATAGCATTCATTTCAGTCATTATAGCTCAGATCTACATTCTAATTACATTCATAAATCTGCATTAGGGAATTTAAAATCTGAAAACAAACTTGAAAGTGTTTATTGCATGAATTTAGGTATTTGGCATATAGTTTTAAAAAGTGAAAATTGCATTCTTCATTTAAACATCATCATTTTCAAATTTTGGCATTCTAGAATTAGTTAATTCTTGCATTTTAGATCTAGAAATTATATTTACAATTATCTTTTATTGCTTGAAAATTTTATAAATTGTTACACACTTGCATTTTGATTTACATAATCATGAAATTGAGCAAGCTATCAATATTTCTATGTTTTTAATGATAATTTCATTTACTTAGTGATTTGAGGATTTGAGGGAGACTTCTCAAGGATAATTTCTAACGAGGAAAAGGAAGCAATAAAAGAAATTAGGAATTGGTATATCTTGTACAAGACCTTTTCCTATATTAGGGTGTCAGGCTTCCACAAAATGCCATACAAGCTCCCAAGGTACCCTTCAGACAAGATGCTTGTATTGGAGGTTTGTCGACAAGTAATAGAAGTACAACTTATTGCCAAGAAGAATAAACATGGATATGGTTTCCCCATCAAGGTGGGAGTATAATCCTACGCCAACAAGTAGAATGCCAAGAATGCAGATGTTGAGATGGCCAAGTATAAACCTTGAACTATATAATAATTTTAGGCCCAAATTTTATCCTATTGACAAGATCAGCAAGGTGATGGGTGCATATCTCATCCATAATCCAAAAATTGAAGATCACTAGCCATATTGTGAAGAGGAATATGAAGTCCAGATGAAAGATTACTACTAGCTAACAACCTTCTTGATAAAGCATTATATTGAATCCCATGTTTTTAAAGAGCGGAAGGAAGATGGGAAGATCCTTGATCCTACTTATTCGGGTTAGAAACCCATTTTCAATGTAGAATCCTCAATAGAGGAAGATTATGACATTAAAATCAAAGTAGATGTTGTGACTCGCTCTCTCTAGTGGGTAAAGAGACCTTTCCCATGGAAAAATTGCCAACATATACGAAGGATGTTGAGAAGAAGAAGGGGGAAGGTATAACTAAAGTAGCCACCAAGGAGGGGAGGTCATCTGCTATAAAATAAAAACCATTTTCAAGTGATCCCTCAACGAAGAAAAAGGGAAAATGGGAACCTGCTAAGGAAGCAAGAAGAAAAAAAGATAGAAGCCTACTAAATGTTTTCTCAAGTGAAGGTGAGGAGGAACCTGTGGATGGAAGTGGAATTGTTTGCAAGAAAAGAAATAAGGATGCTATCAGAGAGAGGGTAGCCTAGTGGGAATCCAAACAAACACAATCCTCAACTCCACATCATGAGTCGCCATTGTCATCACCAACTTCATCACCCAAAGATAAAGCACTACTCCGCCATCTTAGTCACTGCCATCTCCTCCTTCCCCTCCAAAGGATGAGCCACCTCGTGAAGAGAAATTTATTGTTGATACAACTTTAGAGGAAGGAGAGATGGAAAAATAGACTCCTCAAGAGGAAAAGGCACAAGATGAAACCCACATGGGGGAAGTCCAAACTAAAGAAACACATGTAGAAGTGCACATCGAGGAGGGGCATACTAAGTGTAGCATCAAAAAAAGTAATCCTTTTTCATGCTTAATTTGGGAATAATTGATATAAAATTAACTTAATTATGCCTTGATTTAGGGTTGTAATGTGTTTTATACATTCACACTAAGTCTAGGGCCCTTTTAAATAAAATGTACTTAATTTATGCCTTATTTAGGGTGTTGTAAAGTGTTTTATTACACTTTCACACTAATCTAGGGTTTCATTAATTAATGGTGGTTAATTGAGCTTAATTGACCCCTTTAATTCAAATTTAAGCCTTATTAATTACATTTTCCGAAGAATCTATCCTAACACCCAATAATGATATTGCATGACATTTAATTTGGAAAATTTAAGGTCCTAGAAAATGATGCTAGGACTCATTTTCCTTTACTAGCGAATGGGTCCTCTCTGATGTAGAGGAGGGGTGGAATTTACATGATTGATACCATATTTCATACAATAGGTTCATTCCTTTCTCAAAGTTCAAAGTCAATCATGCTAAGGCAACCTTCTTCACAAGGGTAAACAATTGATCTTCAAAATCCATTCAAGGGTAACCTCAACCCATAATCACTCACAAGGACCCTATAGTCTCCAACCTATCAAACACACCCATGCAATCACTTACAAGGACTTTCACACATCAATCAATAACCTTTCCTTCACAAACTGCTCCTTACCCTAGTAGCCTTTCAATATGGCATTTTTAGGTATAATTCCCAAATTAGACTTGATAACCAAAATGTAAACACAAATTTAGATAGCCTTTTTCCCCTTTACAAACATACCTCAAAATCAGATAGGGTTCCTTTGTATGGATACCCTCTAAAATTGACTATCCTCCTGTTGCAGTTAGGCCTAATTGCTAATTTGGATTAGTAGGAATAGAGTATTTACATTCCAGAGGTTCCACTCATATTTCGATGTATCCAACATATCACACAAGGTCCCAAATAGCTAATCCAACCATCTAAGACTTTTCCCAATTGCAAACTTCATATTTCACTCAACTACTAGGGTTTCTAGGCTCAAAACATGAAAAGATCAAACCTTCAATTATCCTTCGCACGTGCAAACCCCATCTCTTTCATTTGCAACCTAGGTATACCCAAGAATGCATCTGTAACATCCATTCCACCAAGTTTCATGAGGTTCCACCAGGTGGAATGGATTTTATTACATTTTCTTACTCACTGTCAAACCTAACTAGGGTTTTAACCCGTTTGGAAAGAAATGACTCTAAAATGCTCAAATATTAATGAAAATAATGAGACCAAGTTTAACAAAAAGTATATTCAAAGCTTTCTCATTTCCAATCAATCTCAGACCATAAATAGCCTGTACAGGATCAACAGCAAATAACGTTAGGGAAATACAGAAAACAAAGTTCCTTTATTAATTTCACTTCAAAACTTCAACTACTAACTCATGGTCAATGATACAAGGCCTTTTAAGGCATTCCAACCATCCCCAAATAGTTACAAACAAACTTTCAAGTTACAACTTTTTTATCTTCCAATTTGACAACAAAATGTAAAAGTTGTTACGTGCAACTATGACAACATTAACACTTTTTGCATTAACCTGCTGCCTTAACACTTGATGATCCAAACTAGACTCCAACACATATAAAATGGTCTTCTTAGACCTCATTACATGCAAACATCACCAAACAAAAAAAAATGCTAACTTTGGCCTCTTGGAGGCATGAATTGACCCGGGTGCCCCTGCACCATACTCCCGGGGAAGAAAGAGTCAAGCTCCACTTAAATGGAAATTGTAAACATGAGAACTATGCTTGAAAGATCCTTCCTGGTATCTTTAAATCTCTACTTATTATCTTCTTTGAAATAGTCCCGTGATGGTTTCATCTTCACCTTAGGTTTCTTCGACATTTGGCAAAGGTATTTGAACTTGTTAAAATAAGCATGTCCCCCAACTGCACCTCTAAATCCTTCTTTCAACAATGCTTTAACAACTTTCAAATGAAATTGATCAGTCTTCCAACAGATTTCTCACACTCTTTCCCCTGCACTTGGATGATAAAAATGGTAACATAATCCTTTGTAGTTGCTTGTTTAGCACCATCTCCAGCTATGCCTTCTTTGCCTTGGTTTTTACACCTTTTAGTGACCCTTCCAACAAAACAACATTTGATTGAAGCATCTTGGTCTGCAAATCCATAATAGTAACTTTATCTTCCCTATCAATATCCCTCTCTACTGTCCTAGTAGCAAACAAAAAGCTCTTTGCATCCTCAAACCCAAATGGTAAATGTGTACCATGGTGGACTAAATGGAAAGCTCTGTCCTTGCATTCTAATAACTGAAAATTTGAACCCTGCACCTCAGCTTGCTCAACTTGCACATTAGACTCAAATTCACTCTCTTCAAACAACTGCAAATGATTGATCCTTGGAAATGGAAAGAAAAAATGTGAAAACTCGTCCATAACTATGTCTATACCATCCTTCAACATGCTTTGGATCTCCCATGGCAAATCATAAATGCCAACTGTTGTCCTGATAGTCTGAGGTCTAATCATGATTGCAAAATCCACCTTTTCCTCCTTCATGGGCTTTAGGAACTCTTTCTAACTCATTATCATCACACTTGCTCCCACTTTTGGATTTTTGTTTTCCTTCTCTATGATTTGGACAAACTCCTTTTCACTCACCAACATAGCACTAGAACCCATTTGTGATTCATGACCTTCCTCTTTCTCAAATGGTTTTTGCTCTTCCTTCATCAACAAAGATTCTCCAATATCTAGTTTTGTTGTCCTCTCTTGCCTTCTCTTTAGAATAATCTTCTTAATAGGCCATTTGAGCCTCTTTCTTATTGAAAAACTTCAACCAATTGTTTGTTTTGCCTTCTCAAGACATTGTTGCAACTCAAGTTCCATTCTCTCTTGTATTTTTTTTGGATTTCTTTCATTTTCTCCAAGGCTTGTCTCAAGTCTATTATCTCTTGTTCAATATCCCTCTCATCCTTCTTCTTTATTTCACTTTTCTCTTTTCTCATCACTGGATTCTTGCTTGGTACCTCCTTATTCTACAAGTCTCCATGGTCTTTTCTCCTCGACTCTTCCATTCTTCTTTCTCAAGCAAGTCTCTTTCACCTTGCTTCTTCTTGTCTTTGTGATACCTCACCTTAGGCCTCTTCTTTTTCCCTTGGCCTAGTCTTTTGGCATCCAGGCTTTTCCTTCAACTTGCAAAAAGACAACACATAAACTCCAAAAACCTATCTTGCCTAGATCTTTGGGCTCTGATACCAATTTGATGCAAAGCTGGGGTGGAATTTACATAATTGATACCATATTTCACACAATAGGTTCATTCCTTTCTCAAAGTTCAAAGTCAATCATGTTAAGGCAACCTTCTTTACAAGGGTAAACAATTGATCTTCAAAGCAACAATACATTCAAGGGTAACCTAAACCCATAATCACTCACAAGGAACCTATAGTCTCCAACCTATCAAACACACTCATACAATCACTTACAAGGACTCTCACACGCCAATCAACAACCTTTCCTTCACAAACCGTTCCTTACCCTAGTAGCCTTTCAATATGGCATTTTTAGGCATAATTCCCAAAGCAGGCTTGATACCCAAAATGTAAACATAGATTTAGATACCCTTTTTCCCCTTTACAAATATAGCTCAAAATTAGATAGGGTTCCTTTGTACAGATACCCTCTAAAATTATTTGTACTCTTGTTGCAGTTAGGCCTAATTGGTAATTTGGCATAGTAGGAACAAGGTATTTGCATTCCATACATTCCACTCACATTTCGATGCATCCAACATATCACACAGGGTCTCAAATACCTAATCCAACCATCTAAGACTTTTCCCATTTGCAAACTTCATATTTCACTCAACTACTAGGGTTTCTAGGCTCAAACATGAAAAGATCAGACCTTCAATTATCCTCCACATGTGCAAACCCAATCTCTTGCATCTAAAATGTAGGAATACCCAAGAACGCATCTGTAACATCCATTCCACCAAGTTTCATGAGGTTCCATCAGGTGGAATGGATTTTATTACATTTTCTTACTCATTGTCAAACCTAACTAGGGTTTTAACCTGTTTGGAAAGAAATGACTCTAAAATGCTCAAATATTAATGAAAATCAATGAGACCAAGTTCAATAGAAATTAGATTCAAAACTTTATAATTTCCAATCAATCTCAGACCATAACTAGCTCGTACAAGACCGTACAAATCATTGTAGCAACAAATAACATTAGGAAAATGCAAAAAACAAAGTTCCTTTATTAATTTCACTTCAGAACTTCAACTACTAACTCATGGTCAATGATACAAGGCCTTTTAAGGCATTCCAACCATCCCCAAATGGTTACAAACAACCTTTCAAGTTACAACTATTCATCTTCCAATTTGACAACAAAATGAAAAAGTTGTTATATTCAATTATGACAACATTGACACTTTTTGCATTAACCTATTACCTTAACACCTAATGATCCAAACTAGACTCCAACACATATAAAATGGTCTTCTTAGACCTTATTACATGCAAATAACACCAAAAAAAATAAAATGCTAACTTTGGCCTCTTGGAGGCATGAATTGACCCAGGTGCCCCTACACCACTCTCCACATAGGACACCCCTTTATTGACCTTTTTGAAATGGGTTTTTGATGTTATTTCATCCCCTTGAAACATGGTCCTAGAAGATTGTGTTAGGACCCATTTTCCTTTAGTGGTGAATGGGTCCTCCTCAAATAGGACACCCCTTTTTGAATTTAATTGTGGCTGGATTATAATGATTTTCAATCCTATATCTGGTGTCAGCTTGAATTATTTGAATTTTGAGGTTAATCCTTAGATTTACTATAAATATAAGGTTAATTCACATAGTTTCATCCTAAGAGACCTAGCAATTTCAAGTAATCATAAGGATACATTTACAAGAGCATTGTTATCTCTCAATGTTGCAACCTTGCTAAGTTGCAGAACTTAGCACTTTGGAGGAACATGGGAACATTCCTAGGCTGTGGGTCACCTAAACTTGGAATGGACCTCTAGATAAGGCTGGCTCCTAAATAGTATCCACCTAACTAATCTAATTATTTTCCAAGGAAAAGGGTAAAAGGATAACATAAACTAAAAAATGAGGAAAAACTTAATGAAGGTGATGCACCAAACACTAACGAGGATCTGTAAACAACTCACATACACAGTTGAAACAATGATAAAGCTTCACATACACAACTAATTCCATATGTTTCTTGCATAAACATTTCATAAGAAGGTTTTAGAGCTTAACTCTTAGAAGGAAAGATACTTTCACAGCTAGAACATTTTGCTTTTCAACAAAACCTATAACCTGCAACTTACATATTCTTTTACAAAAGGTCTAACAATAAGACAAAACCACAAGGAAAAGATAATTTCACAAGTAGTAGCATCAATAAAAAAATACACATAATAAAGCAAAAAAATGAGAAGGTAAAACAACTTTACTTCATTGATATCCAAGGTATCCACTATAATACATGTCAAAAGAGTTATAGAAAATGCAGTCTTTTCTACTAAGTACTCCAAAAGTCACAAAGTAGAAAAATAATAAGTTAGAACTCACTTCACAAATGAATAGTGAAGTGACTATATCCATCCTCCTCCAAGATCCACCAAAATAGGACCTAGAACTTTCTTTGTCGTATGCAACAATAAAGCCAAAAATATAGCTACTATATCTCCTCCAAAAAGGTTCCAAAGTGTTGAAAAGGTCAACTTTGACCATGTCCATCATGAAGGCATGAGAAACTAACTCCTATATTCCCTCATTTCCCTCCAAAAGGTGAGTAAACTTCCCTACATCTTCTCCCTTGGTTGACCAACTGCTTCAACCATCCCCTATATGCTTGCAAAAGCATCAAAGCTTAACTAAATCCTTTGCAAGGCATTTACAAGGCATAATACTTCATTTTTGCATTAAAAATAGCACTTAACTAAGTGATTTATAACGCATCACTTAGTCATATGATTTTCATTTGTAGTCGATGCAAAATAATGGGAATTCAAATGCAAAAGTTCACAAGTCTTAAAAGACCCTTATGCACAAGCATATACAAGGGAAAAAAATAAAGTTCACTACGGATGAACATGGCACAAGGGTATTAGTCTATTTGCAAAAAATAAAATGAAAGGAAAAAATGCCTTAAGCTTGTCAAAAAAATTAAGGTAAAATAAAACCCTAAGTAGAAACTAACGACCACATCTTCTCATTTCATTTCATTTTTGCATTTTGTGGAAACTCTACTCTCACAAAGTGCCGCCAAGGTTGAGGGTTGGAGTCGAAGGTTTCTAGAAATAGGTTGAGCTCAAACACCACCTACAGGTAAGAATCTCACACATATAAAATCGTGCATGTCTATCTATGAACAAAAGCTACTTCAAGCTCCATTTACAAAAGCATAATGAGAATGTCATTTTTTGTGCTTATTCTAGTGTTTGTTTGAAATCTCTAGAAAATGACAGTTACTTGTATTTACTTGTTTGCTTTTCTCTAAATCCTAGTGATATTTCTGAGATGAATGCTTTTATTCACTATTCTCAGGCTCTCAATCACGGTTCTTCAAAACACTTTCTTTTTCTTCTGTTGTTATGTGGATATGACCATCCTTCAATCATTTATTTGTAACTGTAGACCACTACCTTTGCTATCCAGTCAATCCATCATTATCATGACTGTCTTTTTTATCTCATAACACTGATGTGTTTTGATATTATCATTGTTATTCCATGAACAGTCCACTATCCTCTAGGCTATCATCTACCTTTAATGAGGAATGTCCATCATGAAAAATGTCCATGGACTTATAAACTTTGCATAGTTTCATGTCTATATATTGTCTCCTTTTTATCTTGAACAATCACATGACTTTGTTTTGGGTTGATTGTCACTATTGATAACTCTTCCTTTTCATTTGCAACATTGGATCAAACTAGGAAGTGAAAGAAATAGTCCTTTAGTTTCAAACTCTCCCCTTAATGGCATGATCACTGCCCACTATCATCATAAGGAATCACCTTCACATCCTGTGGCATTATTATCACTATTTCTTCATTCAGTCATAAATATCTTTGTTTTCCTAATGATTCTCATAAGAATGTGATTATCCTTACTAATGAGTTTGTTCAAGATTCTTAACTTCATTGTAGACCTTGTCTCTATTTCTCCATTTCATAAATGCCATGAGCATGTTACTATAGGGATAGAGACAGGGTTGTTTCTTTGCATATGATCTTATTTGTCCTCCATTTCTTTTCTTTTTTGAAGCATTCTTTTGTCTCTAAAAAAACACATCTTTAATTGTAGATGATTCCAAATAAGTACAATCCACAAAATCCTTAGATAAAGAAACAGTAGTCATGAGCAGAGATCTCTATTACACTTGACATGGAGTTAACATTATCTGCAATTGGCACATTAGTTGTCACTGCATTTTGAATGTAGTTTTGTAAGTTGTAGTGGTTGTTCGTTCACATTAATACTATCACTGTATTTAAGGTCTGTCTGCAAGAATGATGTCCACAAATCAGGGGCATTAAACAATGTTTGCTTCCATGTTGGAACAAACACTAAAGCTATTTTGCAACTAACATAGCAATTGCTCTTGAAATGATTGCCCTAAAATGACATAGAATAGAAAAGAGGTCACCATGTGACTGTTGTTAGATTTGAATGCAAGTGCAAAACTCTGTGAGTTCTGCTCCATGGTGCAATTCTACCTGCTCAATTGATCAGTGAGATGAAAAAGTAACATTCTTATCCCTCTCAAAACACAAGAGGGCAACATGTTGGGCTCAACCCTTGTGGGAGCCCATTTTACTCCACATGCTATGATCCAATGAAACAAACTAGCAATAAATATTTCACCTATACTTGCACAGTGAACAAACATGTTAGATAAAAATAATGCATATGATAGATGTTTATGATAGCCTTTCCATTTTCTTGGACATTTGTGGTATGCAAGCTATTTTAATGCTTTATGAGAATTAGGCTATATGTTTGTAAATGTTACCCATGTAAATATTGGTGATCCTGAGCTCTAACAAACTCTCTCTCACTCATGTAGGCAACCCTGGAGCAACAAGAAAACAACTTCTGGAGGCTGGGAGGACAAGTAGGAGGGTTGAAGTAGATGCAGTAGTTCAACTTAACTGGGATTCGTTATTCAAGCAATGAAGGATCCCCTTTCTTTCCATATGCATATTTACCTTTTATGTATCTATAAATGTATAGTCTTTTTCATTTATTGCATTAAAGTAGTTAGTCCCACGGCTTGTGTGGGACACCATACATTTATGATTATCAATAAATACTACTTTTATGCAACATTTGTTCTCTCTCTCTCTCTCTCTCTCTCTCTCTCTCTCTCTCTCTCTCTCTCTCTCTCTCTCTCTCTCTCTCTCTCTTCTTTGTTGTATGCATTTGCATAATGTAATGCAGTCTATTTGATAATTCTTTTATGCATATGGATAAAAAAAAGTAGAATTAAATGTGTACCTTTAATCTTTGTTTTGCAAACACTATCTTAGCTCTACCTGATCGCGCTGGAAGCAAAATTAGGTCACATTTTTGGCGACATCTGCTATATGTTTTCCTGCTAAATATCTTGACCAGATGCCTGAGCTTATCCATTGGGCACAGAGTCAAGAGGAAACTGACAAGACTTGAAAAACAATCTTGTACATTGCTCTAACTCATCAAACCAATGCATGATACCTTAAAAACTTATTCCAATTGCTGAAAATTAGATCAAACCAACTAACTGTGCAAAACAACACTTAAAGGAAAAGGGCTACTAACAACCTTACTCTAACCTACTCTAACGAGCAACAAGGCTTAGTAAAAAAAAAACCATTGACTGGATTTGCGAAATAACTACCCCTCCTAACCAACAAAGGATGCATTACACGATCATGCATTGTTAAAAGGATATGAAACACAAGAAAATATTCAATAGGGTGTTGCAATGCTTCATAAAAAATGTAAATAAAATCACTTATGCTTTGATTTTGGTCATGCCTAATGTTTTCCTGGACTAGACAAGTGAGTTGAATCTGATCACTTCTAGCTGCAACTTCATATTCAACTTTCTCTTCAATTGCATCCTCATGCTTGGGTGCAAGCATGACCTATGGAACCTCAGTGGCCTCCATACTGGCTAATAATCTGATAGGACAACCTCTTGAATAGATAAAACTTGGAATCCCATTGTTGGATGCTTCCCTTTCTTCCTATTTTTCATGGTTGTCCTACTTCATGGCTAAGTCTGGACTAGAGAGAAGACAATCTAAATGTTTAGAAATAGTAGTATTACCTTCACCTTGCATAATAACTTGCCATGTTGATTCCTCCTCCATGGTCAATGGACAATCCTCTTCCACTAGGGTAGCTAATAACCTATCAAAGCTATCAACTCTTGGAAAGCTCTTAGGAACAGCTAATTCAAGCTCAAAATCCTCATTATCACTCAAGGAGGTACACTCCAAATCAGGGTTTTATTCTTCAATGAAGGAAAGCAAATTTTCAAATAATGACGTAGCTTCTTGAAAGAAACTTTCAACTAATATATCAGCCTCCAGCTCTTTTGTACAACAAAAAGGAAGCTCCTCCAACTAGCTAAGATCTCGCAAATTAGGTTCATGAGAAGTTTCTTAACTCGAGAGAATGGACTCCTCTTTATCAAGACCATTTTCCTCCTATTGCTTCAACACTTGTTCAAGCTTGTGAACCTATTGTTCTAGTTCATCATGATTGTCAACCTCTTATAATAGGTTTGATTCCTTGTTATCCAAATTTGAACAAAACTGTTCAATTATATATGTGCACATATCTTCATGAAGCTCAACATTAGCTTTTTCATTCATAACATGCTCAAAGATACCAAATCTCATACCTTGGAAAATGATGTCAAGTTCATTTTTATGCTCCTCTTCATGGTCCAAGGCTCCATTTTCATACTAATGGTCATCAATTAGCAACTCACCACATTGTTTGATGTCTTATTGTTGTTATGAGACTTCTGATTTCTCTTCAAAAGAGGGTTCATCTTGTTTGAAGCTTAAAACATTGAACCTCAGAACCCCTTCCTCAAAAAATGGGTTTGAAAAAGAAAGTGTTGAATCTGCTTCTAAATTTTGAGCTTGAACAAGCATTAGCTTCATTTTCTCTTCCTCATACCTTACTTGTGCCTCCATCTCTTGTTAATGACAGTGAACCTGATGAGCCACCTCCTCCTATTACATTTGATACTCTTGTTCTCTCTTGATTTCATTCAATTGTCTCATGAAATCAAGCAATACACTTATAATATTTGCAATCTCCATCTCTTCATTATTTTGGATCTGGTTAGGAAGATAATACTGCTAACTTGGCATTAAATAATCCTCTTAAGACTGGTTGTAAGCATGGGTAGGTTGCCAAGAAGCTTGAGCAGGGGTGGGTGGGTGGTGAGCATATTGAAATTACTAGTAATCTGCTACTACAGGGTTATTTTGAGTGAAATTAGTAGTATATCCAGTATGATATGGCTGATGAGGGGGTATATAAGTAGCATTTTCATGATATGGAGGGTTAAAGGTCATGTTTCCATGAAATTAAGACATGCTCTTTCATTCAAGAAGCTTCAAAATCAGAAAAAATAGGCTTTCTTTTAATAATGTTGAAACATAGCAACACTTGTCCACTTGATACCAATAGATATCCTTTCGGAGTTGTCGGGTGTGTTGAAAACTTGTCTCCAAAGGTAGAAACTACTATTGTACACACCAAACAATAGCAATGTGTAGTACAAAAGAGACTGAAAATCAGTTCTTTGTCCCACCGGGCATGCCAAAACTATTATCTCTCAAAGTTGCACACTTTCTAAGTTGTAGAACTTAGCACTTTGGAGGAACATGGGAACATTCCTAGGTTGTGGCTCACCTAAACTTGGAATGGACCTCCAGATAAGGTTGGATCCTAAATGGTAATCACCTAAACCAATCTAATGATCTTCCAAGGAAAAGGGTAAAAGGATAACATAAACTGAAAAATGAGGAAAAACTTAACGAAGGTGATGCACCGAACACTAACTAGGATCTGTAAACAACTAACATACACAGTTGAAACAATGATAAAGCTTCACATACACAACTCATTTACATATGTTTTTTGCATAAAAATTTCATAAGAAGGTTTTAGAGCTTAACTCCTAGAAGGAAAGATACTTTCACAGCTAGATCATTTTGCTTTTCAACAAAACCTATAACCTGCAACTTACATATTCTTCTGCAAAAGGTGCTAACAATGAGAGAAAACCACAAGGAAAAGATAATTTCACAAGTAGTAACATCAATCAAACAAAATACACACTATAAAGCAAAAAAAATTGAAGGTAAAACAACTTTACTTCATTGACATTCAAGGTATCCACTGTAATACATGTCAAAAGAGTTATAGAAAAAGTAGTCTTTTTTGCCAAGGACTCCAAAAGTCACAAAGTAGAAAAATAGCAAGTCAGAACTCACTTCACAAATGAATAGTGAAGTGACTATATCCATCCTCCTCTAAGATCCACCAAAATAGGACCTAGAACTTTCTTTGTTGTATGCAATAATAAAGCAAAAAATATAGCTACTATTTCTCCTCCAAAAAGGCTCCAAAGTACTGAAAAGGTCAACTTTGACCATGTCCATCATGAAGGCGTGATAAACTAACTCCTATATTCCCTCATTTCCCACCAAAAGGTGAGTAAATTTCCCTACATCTTCTCCCTTGGTTGACCAACTACTTCAACTATCCCTATATGCTTGCAAAAGCATCAAAGCTTAACTAAATCCTCTTTAAGGCATTTACAAGGCATACGACTTCATTTTTGAATTAAAAATAACACTTAACTAAGTAATTTATAACACATCACTTAGTCAAATGCTTTTAATTTGTAGTCGATGCAAAACAATGGGAAATCAAATGCAAAAGTTCATAAGTCTTAAAAGACCCTTATGCACAAGCATATACAAGGGAAAAAAAATAAAGTTCATTAGGGATGAACATGGCACGAGGGTATTAGTCTATTTGCAAAAAATAAAATGAAAGGAAAAAATGCCTTAAGCTTTTTGGAAAAATTAGGGTGAAATAAAACCCTAAGTAGAAATTGGCGGCCACATCTTCTCATTTCATTTCATTTTTGCATTCTCTAGAAACTCTACTCTCACAAAGCGCCTCCAAGGTTGAGGGTTGGAGTCGAGGGTTTCTGAAAACAGGTTGAGCTCAAACACCACCTACAAGAAATACCCTCACACATAAAATCTTGCATGCCTGTTTGTGAACAAAAGCTACTTCGAGCTTCATTTACAAAAGCATAATGAGAATGTCATTTTTTGTGCTTATTCTTGTGTTTGTTTAAAATCTCTAGAAAATGACAGTTGCTTGTATTTACTTGTTTGCTTTTCTCTAAATCCTAGTGATATTTCTGAGATGAATGCTTTTATTCACTATTCTTGGGCTCTCAATCACAGTTCTTCAAAACACTTTCTTTTTCTTTTGTTGCTATGTGGATATGACTATCCTTCAATCATTTATTTGTAACCATAGACCATTGCCTCTGTTATCAAGTCAATCCATCATTATCATGATTGTCTTCTTTATCTCATAACACTGACTTTGTTTTGATATTATCATTGCTATTCTATGAACAGTCCACTATCCTCTAGACTATCATCTACCTTTAATGAGGAATGTCCATCATGAAAAATGTCCATGGACTTATAAACTTTCCATAGTTTCATGTCTATATATTGTATCCTTTTATCTTGAACAATCACATGACTTTGTTTTGGGTTGATTGTCACTATTGATAACTCTGCCTTTTCATTTGCAGCATTGGATCAAACTGGGAAGTGAAAGAAATAGTACTTTATTTTCAAACTCTGCCCTTAATGGCATGATCATTGCCCACTATCATCATAAGGAGTCACCTTCACATCTTGTGGAATTATTATCACTGTTTCTTCATTAAGTCATAAATATATTTGTTTCCTGATGATTCTCATAAGAATGTGATTATCCTTACTAATGAGTTCGTTCGAGATTCTTAACTTCATTGTAGACCTTGTCTCTATTTATCCATTTCAGAAATGTCATGAACATGTTGCTACAGGGATAGAGACAGGGTTGTTTCTTTGCATATGATCTTATTTGTCCTCCATTTTTTTTTTGAAGCATTCTTTTGTTTCACAAAAAACACATCTTTAACTGTAGATGATGCCAAATAAGTACAATCCACATAAAAATTAGATAAAGAAATGGTAGTCATGAGCAGAGATCTCTATTACACTTGACATGGAGTTAACATTATCTACAATTGGTACATTAGTTGTCATTGCATTTTGAATGCAGTTTTGTAGGTTGTAGTGGTTGTTCGTTCACATTAATACTATCACTGTATTTAAGGTTTGTCCTCAAGAATGATGTCCACAAATCAGGGGTAGTAAACCATGCTTGCTTCCATGGTTGAACAAACACTAAAGCTATTTTTCAACTAACATAGCACTTGCTCTTGAAATTGTTGTTGCTCCATGATGGAATTCTACCTACTCAATTGATTAGTGAGATGAAAAACTAACATTCTTGTCCCTCTCAAAGTATAAGAGGGTAGCATGTTGGGATGAACCCTTGTGGAAGCCCATTTTACTCCACATGCTATGATCCAATGAAACAAACCAGCAATAAAGATTTCACCTATACCTGCACAGTGAACAAACATGTTAGATAAAAATAGTGCATATGATAGATGTTTATTATATCCTTTTTGTTTTCTTAGAAATCTATGGTATGCAAACTATTTTAATGCTTTATGAGAATTAGGCTATATGTTTGTAGATGTTTCCAATGTAAATATTGGTGATCTCGAGCTCTAACAAACTCTCTCTCACTTATGCAGGTAACCCTGGAGCAACAAGAAAACAACTTTTGGAGGTTGGGAGGACAAGCAGGAGGGCTAAAGCAGATGCAACAGTTCAAGTCAACTGGGATTCATCATTTAGGCAATGATGGATCCCATTTCTTTCCATATGCATTTTTACCTTTATGCATCTATAAATGTATTGTCTTTTTCCTTTATTGCATTAAAATAGTTAGTCCCACAGCTTGTGTGGGACACCATACATTTATATTATCAATAAAGACTATTTTTATGCAACATTTGTTCTCTCTATCTTCTCTATTATATGCATTTGCATAAATTAATGCAGTCTATTTGACAACTTCTTTTATGCATATGGATGAAACATAGCAGAATTAAATGTTTACCTTTAATCTTTGTTTTACAAACACTATCTCAACTCTACCTGATTGAGCTGGAAGTAAAATCAGGTAACATGCAGCATAGAGCATTTCAAAGGCATTCAAAGGCAGATTAGTGAAGTTTTATTGCAACAATTCAAGGTCATTTCATCATGTCAAAGGCATAATGCATTCAAGCTTGTTGTTGAGCTAAGATTGTTGATGTAGCATTGAAGATCTATTGGCAAGCTTTGTTTCACATCTAATTTGAGATCAAAATCTACATTCTTCATGGCCACTTCATGTTAGACTATAGATTTACATTCCAAGACATCTTCCAAGGTAACATCATTTCATGTTTCATGTTTCATGTCCTTATTTCATTATTTTGTCATTTGGTTTAATTACCTAAAAGGGGTTTGACTGAGGCAAACCCCTATTCACTAACAATCAACAAGTTTTTCTCCTCTTGAAATTGTGTTTGTAGATTTATAAGTTGAAGATCAAGTGGAGAACAAGATTGGAGCAAAATTGTCAAGGTTGTCAAGTTGCAAAATTGCCATTCACATTGCAAGAACACATAATCAAGGCTATAGAATTTGTTTCAAGTTTTCAGGAGCTGATAATTGAGGATTTGAGAGTGCAGACATCAAGGAACAAAACCCATATCTCAGTTTTAGAAACCCTAATAGAGACCCATTCACCAGTAAAGGCGAATGAGTCCTTTGTGACCTAAAAACAACCTTCTTGCAACAAGGTACACATCATTCTAGCCTCTCAAAACTTCCCTCATTGTTGCTATAATAGTTAGGATTTATTTTTTATTATTATTTGTATCATATCTTGCACATAATTGCATGTTTTATAGTGAGAAGTAGTGGTTATTCATTTTGATCAAATCATTTTGATGCAAACTCCACCTACTTTTTCTATTAAACATTTTAGTAAACCCAACTTATTGAATATTCAATTTTTTTATTATCTTGGAGTCTTTCTTCTCATCCTAGGTTAGATCTTGCATCCATTTGCATTCACTTGCATTAGATTATATCTCATTTAGGGTTTCTTACTTTGCATCCAAACTTGCATCTCATTTAGGGTTTAGAATTGCATTGATTTGCATTCTCTAAATCTAAAAAAATACAAAAACAAATTAGTCATTTTACATACCATTTAGATCTCATAAAATTACATTTGAAAATCAAAACAACATTGTATTTCAAATCAGGTCTTTGCATTCATCATTTTATTACATTTTCACATTGCATTTCCAAAAAATCTAAAACTGAAAGTTACTGTCTCAGACTTGGAGCTAAAAGACATTGCAAAAATCTTAAAAAATCATTCAAAAACAATTAAAAAACCCTAATCAGGGACCCACTCACCTTTACTGGTGAATGAGTCCTTGATTAGGCTTGACCTAAACTTTCTGGCATTTGAAAAACACTTAGAAATTAGTTAAAACATTTCAAAAATCCTTATCCAGGACCCATTCGCCACTAAAGGCGAATAAGTCCCTGATCAGGACCTAGTCTGATTTTTTTGGAAATTGAAATCTCAGTTTTAGGCTTCTATTTGCTGATGTTGCATTTCTATTTCAATTTTCTAAGTTGTTGTTTCGTCAAATTCATTGCATATAGCTTAATTTGCTTCATCTAGTGCATTGTCAAAATTCAAAATTGCATTTACAATATTTCATTTTGTAATCAGTAAGTTGCATTATCTAGAATCTAAAAATTGTATTTCATTCTAGGTCATTGCATTGCCTCCTTCCATTCTTGGTTTGCACACTAGGTTTGTAAAACTTGTATGATCTTTACAACTTGGTGTCCTATTAGTAATACTATTGTAAGACGTAGTTCGAGGCTCTTGTCATTCTGCAATATCTCACTCGTCGTGGATCTTGGGTTTTCTAGCTCTCTTTCTGATAATGTTGATAATCAACCCTCTATGGCTCATGGTTTGCATACTTCATTTCCTATGACTTCACCTCCTACAACCAATGTGCTTAATGTTAACAACATTGTCCCTACCATAACCGCTTGTACTCAAGCTTTGGGGTGTACTCAAAGCCAATGTGGAATTCCAATTCCATCTTCTACAATACTGATGTCCATTCCTACTTACACTAGTACTCAACCCACCAAAACCCTTCAACCTACAACAACCCTTCAACCTACAACAACCTTTCAACCTACCGCAACCTTTCAACCAGCCACAACAATCATACCTACTAGAACTGTGTACACTTGCTTAAGCATTCTTGCAAGAACTCCTTCTACCTTTGTGCATTTGAATACAATATCTCCTTAGCCATTGAACTTTACAAACTTACAATTCACTAGCCCTTTGCATACATACACTACTCCACCTTATTCCCCCCAATCTTACAACCACAATGATCCTTTCCTTAACTCACTGTTGCAAACCATGACATCCCTTCAACAACAAGTTGCAACCTTGCAACAAAACATAGTCAATCTTCACAATACATCAAATCCAATCTGCTATCCTTTGAAATATCACATCCTCTACCAACGCTTAGTAATTACATCATATCATATCATATAGTTTTTTATTTTACAAAATAAAATAAATTATTTTATTATAATATTTCAAAGGTAAATACTAGTCATTACATCATATTTGTTCAATTAATTAAGATAAAACTTATTGTAGGGTCTTCTTTTGACATAAAAGGACCAATCTACGATCCAAGCTTTATGTTGAAACACAAATAGATTTTCCTCAAATTTATCATGGGGCTTTCCATGAACGCCACATTATCTATGAGACTCAAACATCATTATCGAAAAATTACAAATTTTTTTAGTCCTTTCCAATGCTTTGATTTCTTTGCATAACTGTGAGGTTGATCACCACAACATTTTATTCTCATTTATAAATAGGTGAATAATGTTCCCACAAGTGAATCTTTGAGAACCTCACCTTTGAAGGAATGATAATTTTTAATTATTAAGCTCTATATCATCAATCATATCATATGACACAAAAATCAACAAGTTGCTCAAAATCTTCCAAATAATATATATGGTAGAGAATATCGCATATAATTATGTTGTAGTGAAGATAAATGGTCGACGCAAGCTTAGGAAATGCTCCTGTATATGTACTCGATTCTTAAAAATTAAAAATTAAAATTAAATCAACCTTATTAGGTAAGTGGTTTTATGATTCATAGAAATCCTAGGGTATTAAGTGTTTTTTTTCTAATGTGTATCTAGTATTCATTCTTTCTAGATGTACATTTGATCATATTTGTTAATTGATTAAAATTCAAAATTATTCTATATTTTAAAATTTAACAAACTAATAACTATAATTAAATATATATTCAATAACATAAATAATATAATTTGTTTTGCATAACATTTTTAGAATTTTTTTGTAAAGAATCAGATACGAAACTAGACAAACTTAAACTCAAACTAGCACTAGATCCACTTCCATTGATTATGCAACCATTATTCCAATAACTACTTCCACCTATACCTTTGTTGCTCCTAATAGCTATGAGTTCATCATCTCATGCAACTAGATCAACAAGTGTTTTTGTTGCAATAGGTCAAGGTAAATAAGTTGGTATCTTGACTCCATGGCCATGTCAACACAATCAAAACTAATGATTATTAGTATTTAATAAACATTGATAGTACCCCCATCAAGCTCCTTACAATTGACATCTATAGTGCCCCCAAAAATTATTAATTATTATTAATAAATGACTTATTATAAGATTAATATAAATAACACAATCTTATAATTAATTTTTCATATTATCCATTGTTTGTTATATAATTTTTTTAACTCTAAACATGTTAAATTTTAAAAATACTAGGAAAAGGGTGAGCATCATGGGGAGAGAATTAAGATGGTTTAGCAATGATGTGGGTAAAAGGATGAAGTACCAAGGGTTCCTTGGTTTTTTAGTATCAAAACCATAGGGAAAATTGTCAATATTTCCCTAGTTTATCATAATTGCTAAGTTGGTATAATATCGATTAGTATGTAGTCAAACAATAATACCAATTGTGTGTATATTGGCTTAGAAATACTAGTCATCATTTATAGTGTTAATTATATGTGATTCCAAGTTGTTTGTGTTAACAATTTGAAAACTCTCTTAGATCTTTATAAATAATATGACACTTTGTTATCTCGAGCATTGTAAATTATCACCCTTGACAATTTCACACTATATAAATTGCCCCCCCTTTATTTATTGGACCTAATCAACTACCTAATTTCCTAAATTATGCATTCCATGGCCCATTTTAACAATTAATGATAAATTGCAAGTGGAAAACAAATGCATCCATCTAATACTTTGACCCTGACACCTTATTTTTTACAAAATAGGGCTGGGACACAGATGCCCTATGGCGAATGGGTCCTATTTTGGAAAAAGTGTCCCCCTATTTTGGCTCCAAATTGAAATACTTTGATGATGGCACTATATTATGTATAATTTAAATGTCCAAATTCAGCTATCGGGATCTAATTTATGGGAAATTAAATAAATGCCTCTAAATATCTAGCTATTACATCATTTGAAATCTAACAACAAGCAAGAGGTGAAAATTATTGGTAAGAGCAAGTCGAGAGCATTCAAGAGCAACATTTCAGTGATTTATGAGAACAATTCAAGATCCAAGCATCATGTCAAATCCTATGTGAGTTTATGTATGTTCATGTTATCATTGTTTGTGAAGGCTAACCATTTTGTAGGTCTTAAAGCAAGCAGGCAATAAAGAAAGCAAGATTCAAAGCCTTGATGAGATGTGCATGACTTCAGTCCTTCAAGGAATCCATTGAAGGGTGGTGAGTTATAGAAATTTTTTGATTCATCATTCCGTCCTATCATTTATCTTTTCTAACATTGGCATTGTCATTGCCATTGTGGAAGTGGAAACACTCACACGAGGTTTGACCAAGGCAAGCCCCTAAATGACACAAACTTTCCTCTCTCTTTGAATGTGTAGGTTTCAAGTTTGAAGGAGATTGGAAGAAGTTTGAAGATCAATTATCCATTATTGTAATCAAAACCCTACATATTGACAACTCACGAAAACTCAACTACAAATATATTTCACAATGATCCGACAAATTTCTAGGCAAAAACATAAAGCTTTAATCTAGCGTCAGATAAATGCCAAAATAGATTTGAAATATCCCTATAGGGACATAGATTCCCTATGGTGAATAGGTCCCATTATGGTGAATTAGTCCTCCAAAATTAGGCTCAAATTTATACCACAAGTGCACAGTGTCCTACTTTGTCCATTTTTGTTGTCTCAGTTTGTCTATGACTTTCTATGCTTTTGTATTTGCATCAAAACTTGAATTTACATCATTAGCCTAGTTAGATCATTGTATTTTATCCTTAGATCCATTCTATATTTTGTCAATGGCAGGTTGACTCACTTTTTAGGTTGTAAGTCAGTCTTATACCTTGTCCTAATCCATCAAACCCTTGCTACCTCAAATCTTTAATGATTAATTTAGGAAAAGCACCTAAACCCTAAAGTGAAATCTCTAGGGTTACACTTTTTCTATTTTTCATTTTGGTGAACCTAACATGTTAACATTATATACCTTCTAAAAACTGAAGCAATTCATCATAAATCTAGGTTTAACATTGCTTTGTCTTGCACAGTTCGTTTAGACGTTCATTTTTGTATCATAAAAAAGCATAAAAATTCAAAATTTATATACAATATTGAATCATAGGTTGCAATAGGGTTAATTTATATCATTATATCTTAGATCTACATTCTAATTACATTCATAAATCCGCATTAGGGAATTTAAAATCTGAAAAACAAAAAACTTGGAAGTGTTTATTGCATGCATTTAGGTATTTAGCATATAGTTGAAAAAAGTGAAAATTGCATTCTTCATTTAAACATCATCATTTTCAA
The DNA here is from genome assembly GCA_007258455.2 of Sequoia sempervirens. Taxonomy (NCBI): domain Eukaryota; kingdom Viridiplantae; phylum Streptophyta; class Pinopsida; order Cupressales; family Cupressaceae; genus Sequoia; species Sequoia sempervirens. The sequence goes on from VDFB02254646.1 coordinate 26,703, forward strand.
ATCTTGGAATTTTAGAACTAGTTAATTTTTGCATTTTAGATCTAGAAATTATATTTACAATTATCTTTTATTGCTTGAAAATTTTGCAAATTGTTACACACTTGCATTTTGAGTTACATAATCATGAAATTGAGCAAGCTATCAATATTTCTATGTTTTTAATGATAATTTCATATAGTTAGTGATTTGAGGCTTGGAGGGAGACTTCTCAAGGAGAATTTCTAACGAAGCAAAGGAAGCAATAAAAGAAATTAGGAACTGGTATATCCAGTACAAGAACTTTTCCTACATTAGGGTGGTAGGCTTCCACAAAATACCATACAAGCTCCCAAGGTACCCTTCAGACAAGATGCTTTTGTTGGAAGTTTGTAGACAAGTAATAGTAGTACAACTTATTTCCAAGAAGCATAAACATGGATATGGTTTCCCCATCAAGGTGGGAGTATAATCTTGCACTGATGTGTAGAACGCCAAGAGTGCAAATGTTGAGATGGCCAGGTATAACCATGAACTATATAATAATTTCAAGCCCAAATTTGATCCTATTGACAAGATCAAAAAGGTGATGGGTGCCTATGTCATCCATAATCCAAAAATTGAAGATCACTAGCCATATTGTGAAGATGAATATGAAATCCAGATGAAAGATTACTACTAGCTAACAACCTTCTTGATAAAGCATTATATTGAGGCTCATGTTTTTAAAGAGCAGAAGGAAGATGGGAAGATCCTTGATTTTGCTTATTCGGGTCAGAAAGTGTATAACCAACACATTTTCAATGTAGAATGCTCAATAGAGGAAGATGATGACATCAAAATCAAAGTAGATGTTGTGACTCGCTCTCTCTAGTGGGTAAAGAGACCTTTTCCCATGGAAAAATTTCCAGCATCTACGAAGGATGTTGAGAAGAAGAAGAAGGGGGGAGGTACAACTAAAGTAGCCACTAAGGAGGGGAGGTCATCTGCTGTAAAATAAAAACCATCTTCAAGTGCTCCCTCAATGAAGAAAAAGGAAAAAGGGGAACCTACTAAGGAAGCTGGAAGAGAAAAAAAGACAAAATCCTGGTAAATGTTTTCTCAAGTGAAGGTGAGGAGGAACCTAAGGATGGAAATGGAATTGTTCGCAAGAAAATAACTAAGGAGGCTATCAAAGAGAGGATAGCCCAACAGGAATCACAAAAAACATACTCCTCAACTCCGCCTCATGAGTCACCATTGTCATCACCAACTTCATCACCCAAAGATAAAGCACCTACTCCACCATCTTAGTCGCTACCATCTCCTCCTTCCCCTCCAAAGGATGAGCCACCTCATGAAGGGGAAGTTATTATTGATACAAATTTAGAGGAAGGAGAGATAGAAAAATAAACTCCTAGAGAGGAAAAGGAAAAATTTGAAACCCACATGGGGAAAGTCCAAACTAAAGAAACACATGTAGAAGTGCACGTTGAGGAGGGGCATACTGAGAATGTCCAAGTGGAGGTGAATTTTGAAAATATTAATGTTGAAGAATATATTGACAAAGAAAAGGAATAAGAGCAACCTTGTGATGAGTAGGTTGATCAAGAAAAGAAAGTTGTTGAGGAATTACCTCATACAAGAGAGGAAGTGCATCAAGAAAGAGTCCAACAAGAAGAAAAGGTTACTCAAAATCTTGGATAGGAGGAACCCAAGGATGATGCTTAGGATTCCCACAATCAAAATTCTTAACTTCTCCTTAGAGAGATACATCTGTAGCTATATCGGTGTGGTTGAATCACACAATTTAGAAGAGACAATGGACTTATGTGGAGACTCTAGAGCAAAGCTTGAGTGTGTTGTCTGAGGCCTTCCAATATATTGGGAGAAGAAGGAAGAAAGCATGAAGGATATCCACTATCTCCATGGATGATCCAGGGAATAGGATAACATAAATAGTTCTCCCTGTATTAGATAATTGGAATTAAAAAAGACTGTTGATGATAACCAAATTATATAGGTGGATCTGAGAGTACAAAACAGGGAAGGAGAACAACAATCTCTACAAACATCTATCTTTGTAATTTTGAAACAAATGTACAGAAGGATGAGAATACAAAAGAAGAGTTGAAATCCCAAGTGGCACAACTCATGGCTTATATCAACAATTTAATTGGATTTGTTGATGCTAAGGATCTTGAGTCTGCATTATAGGTTGAATTGAAAGGATAAGTTAGACATTCTTACCCAAACAAATGGATTCCCGCTGCTCAACAATGGAAACAAGACTTTATAGAGTTGGCTGATAAAGTTTTAAAATAATTAATAAAGTCTTATCACTCTATTAGTGATGAAGACAGTGTTTCCCAATAAGTTGAATTAAGCATTGATGAAGAACTATTAGTGTGGGAGGATTACATCCCAATTCTTCACCAAATAAATGAAATAAAAATAGAGGAGCTCTTAAAAGTTGCTATAATAGAAGGAGAGAAAGATCAGTCCCCAATTTGGGTAAGGGAAACAAAGTTCTATGTCAAGATCCCGAATAAGTGCAAAAGCAAGTTGAATAATGACATAAGCCAGGCTAGACAAGCTATGAGCAATATTCACCAGGTTGTGGAGGACTTAGGCTACACATTTTGGGTTTTTCCTATGCTGGCAAGAGAGCCCACAAAGATAGTTGAAGAGCTACAAAGACAAATTCAAGGGTAGGTCACACAGGAGGGCATTGACAAGATGGTTAGTAAGAAGGTTAAACTCCAATCTCTACAGGAGGAAATGGAAACCTTCACTAAAGTATAGCAACGAATGGAGAAGATGACATTCGACCAAAAGGTCAAAATGTAGTTTCACAAAGGGTCACCAATGGAAAGAATAAATTCAAAGCTTCTCCATTTAGGCTTGTCATGTTTACTTTTCTTGCCAAATAAATTTGATCTCTAATCTTTGTTAAAGTTGTCTTATCTCCTTTATCCATGGGTGTGATTGATTTGGGGTTTCATTAATACTTTTACTATTTCCCATGGTAGTTATTTGGCAGTTTTTCTTTAAAAGTCATATCTCTTTAAGGATCCCTTTGGAACCTCTCCCCCTTTCCATTCTCCATCCCCTTGGTGCCTAACCCCCTCTCACAAGGTAGTTGCAAAGAGGATAATTTTGCAAAAAAAATATCTTCATTGATTTTCCTTTCTTTCCTTATGTCTGATTAAATTTTAAAATTTTAGGTGGTGTTCTCCTTTATATCACCTAACCAGGGTCCCAACAATAAAACCAATGTTAGCAAAAAATATAGGGAAACACAGATCGAAGTTTTGAGCCCCAAGTACTTTCTGAGTGTTGTAGTTTATACCCTGGACTCAGTAATATAAAGGTAAGCACCTTTTTATTCAAACATTGTAAGGATCGTAGTTTTCCATTTCATACAACATAGAGTAATCGAGTAACATTCTTTTCAAGTAAGGAGATATGAGTACAAACACCACATGATATACCCATAACATGAATACCAAGAGTTATCCATAAATGCTCCAAAGTAATTTCATATAACATTATCCAAGTAAATGCACCATTAAGAGTGTTAAAAATCATCTATTTCAATGATACAATATACAAATCATTTATTCAAATGATACAATAAACAAATTAATTATTTCAATGATACAATAATCAAATCATCTATTTCAATGACACAAGTTTACAAAAATGTTGTATCCATGAAATAAAGTTACAATGTACAAATGGGCTATGCAAGCCATAAGGAAATAGATCAAGGGATATATCCATGACAAAGTAAAGCTTTGATCCTCATCTGCCTTGACTCCACTAGTCTTCTTGCGTTGAGGGCCAAGAGTGCGGTTAAGGTGCCTTTTCCACCCAACCACAAAGCACATGACTTCCCTGGGTTTCTTCCTATCTTGAAGAAATCCCCGACCCTGCTGGAGGAGCCTAACAACCTAGAACAACACAACAAGAGGGAACTCTCAATGTAAGCCTGATGCCTATATGCATTCCTATACTAAGAATGACATATTTCTTGCAAACAGGAGGTGGTAGAGACCTACATAACATTTGTTTCTAGGCTTTTAATTCCATCTATTTCAATGGTACATTGCTTGGCCAAGCATAAATATAAAATAACTGATAGTTTTAGAAAAGGTAAAACTATTGTCTCTGTGGTTCCACCTTCAACATCCTGTCCCGGAAGTCTACCCATAATGCATAAATTTATATAAATTACATGAATGCATAAACTCAAAAATTTTCTATGCAACATTTGCAGTAACATATAGCATTCCAAAATTTACATGTTTCATTATTCAAAAAATAAATTTCTATATATAATCCCACAAAATGCTTATATCTCAACACAAAATTGTAGCTATCCAAAATTTACCATTTTCCACATAGAAACATCATACTATTCACAGTTTTATCACAATTTGGTTTTCATAATTGTTACCTATTTTTAGCTACAACTAAAAACAGGCAGAGCTGAATTGCATTTCTCATTGAAAGGTACAAAATTTCTGCTAAAGTATTCATTCTATTCTAGAATCTGATTACTTGTGAATTTCCGGTGTGATTATGCAAAATTTTGTAATAGAAGAAATCATTAAATTGCATAGTAACGCTACTTTATTCATATTGTAAAAAACAAAGTCCCACATAAGTCGTGGGAGTAACTTAGATTGATTTTCATAATCAAATAATGAATGTAAAGTAGAATTGTATTCTACACAACTGAAGATAATATAAACAACGGAAAGGGGAGTGATTCATCATTGCCTATAATGATGAATCGTTTATACTTTATGTCTTCAAGTTGTTGTGTCTGAGTGCCTCCAGGTTGTTTCAACTCCAAGGTCCATGGTTTCTTGCAAGATTGTTAAAAGATGGTGTTAGAGCAATGATGAGTCACATCCTTCCTCATGCCTATAGTACCAAAAAAAATGTAATGCACATCCAATCAGGCATTCACCAAATGATTAAGTCATAAGGAAGGTAGATGTTCAAGGAGCACGGAGTTCAATGGAAGCTTTCAGCTTCAATTGTTTTGCTAACTTGTTTGTTTAAATGTGTAGATACAGGTACAATCAGATCATTTCAACCAACGGGTATTGTTATGAGTGGTGATAAATGTGGCTCCCACAAGGGTTGAGCCCAACTCATAAACAATAACATGGGACAACAGTATGGAATAAAAGTAATTGTCATTCTCCATGAATGAACAATTAATCAAGCATCATCATCTAGTGAACATGCATACATATTTCAAGTGCCAGGTCAAAGCAATGAGAAAACAAGTTAAAGATTGGATATCATCATAGCCATATTAAATGTATAAGTTTCCTCATCAAATAGGAAAACAAGCATAGAAAACACCAAAGGTGAGCATCCTTATCTCAACATTTGTGAAAACAATTTGAGCAAGCATATTATTGCTCATCATGCTAAAAGAATGATCAAAACATGTAACGAGATCATCAATTTCATTGATATTCTTTTTCATCTTTGTTTTGCATTTTAATAAAGTATAGAGCCTCTTTACACTGAAGGGAAAACAAAACATCAAGAGGCATTAAATTGTTTCTTACAACTTCAAAGCACATATATAGTCTACAAGAGACTTAAGAGGAACAACAATTATGAAGGTACAGTGCCCATAAACATCAAGGGGCAATCATAGGGACAACCTCATACCATGCAGATTAAAACCATGGGACAACCCCATACAATATTTGGAGGTGTTATTTGAGAGTTTTTCATCGAGAATAAGGCACAAATTAAACAGAAATATATATTGTGCACGGTATTGAAAGTAGTTAAAATGAATAGTGAACTTGCAAAAAGAGATCATCTCGCAGTCATAAAGGGTATCAAGTTTCACAATGACAAGAATACAACAGTCATGATAATAGCAATAAATTTTTCTTTCATCTACATCATTCAATCGTCAAGCTTGTAGACATTAATGCTACAAGAAATTGGTATATATTGCTACAAGAATGGTCAAACTAAAGGTTTTCAATAGCAACATAAATGATCAAAGATCAAAATAATCAACAATAGGTTGTCATTTTTACCAATTAAAATACAGGAATACAGTGTATGTTTTTTTTTTGGATCTTTTTCATTCATAATGCTTGACAAAAATGATAATTCAATTTCATAAGAAGATTGCTACAAATAGAAACAAGTGTCAGGAAAAAATCATAGTGAGCACTGAAATAGAGCAACCATGTGTGTAAAGGGAAGCTCAGTGATCTCAAAAAGAGTGGGTATGACAATGATTACCATTCATAATCTATTGAACATTCAAAAAATTCTTCCATTTTACAAAATGTTATTATTCTATTGTTCTGGGTCGAGCCTAGTATTGGAAAAAGTGCAAAAATGAACATGTATTCAAGGCCGTGACTTGAACATCAATATTCAAGGTACCCACAAAAGAATTTTGTTTTTTATTGCAAAATAAAACACATAGCAGGTGAAGGGTTTCAATATTCTTGCTTCAAAAGGCATAATTTACAAAAGTTTTTTGTAGACCTTATGGAGGTCGTGGCCTAAAACAGCTTGAGACATCATTTTTTAGTTAAGATTCTAAGAACCCACTTGGGGCTTCATCATGAAAACAAAAAAAAAACTGATGCGCTCATATGGTGACAAGGGTTTCAAAACCCTTGGTGTATTTTGTTTGAGTAATGCTCTCACAGCGACCTAAGTAACTCATAGGCTAAGTTTTATAAGCTACAAGAAAACAAAACCTATAGAGGTTGAGCCTCATTACTTCCATTTTTTTTCAAGAGAAACAATAGAACAAACCATGGCAGCTCGAAGGCAGGTCGAATCATAGCCACAAAGGGTGGAGAAGCAACATCAACGCCATAGGAATACATAATACATCAACCCATAGTCATGGCCGCGGCCATGAGTTTAGCGTATGGAGAAAAATGAATAATAAAGAAGGTTCAAGCAGGTACAAAACACAAATGAAACCCTTGTTAGAAAAGCATGGAAGCCATACCTCAAAGCTTACTGCCACCTCTTCACAGGTTGGAATACATTCAAAACCCTGAGGTAAAGCTTCATAAATCTTCTAATATCGGCCTTAGAGCAAAAAAATATCAATAGAACAATTCACAAATAAAAAATGCATTAGAAAACGATTATGGTTACGGCTAGAAAGCCTTGAAATACACTAAAAAAATGGAGGCAATGCTGAGTTTTTGCATTAAAGAACAATAGAAGACACTTACCAGCGAGTTCCAAAAGAAGGTCGATATGGAACAACATGAAAATGCGAGGTTTCAACATCAAACCCTCATCAACATGGCGGCGCTAGTAGCAAGCTCTCCAAAAAAAGCAAAGTGAAGAATGAAAAATGATTTTAGGGTTTGACGATCTTACTTTGTCTGCCCTAATTCAACATAGGGTGATTTTTTCCAATGATTTTAAATAATCATTATGTTTTATTTGTTCCCCATGGTCTATAATCTCCTAAGTCAAAAGACCTATCATTGCAAGGAGCCCGTGAGATGCAAAATCAACTTCAATTCATTGAAGTTTTGATTAGAGTTTAAATTCCTTTATTTTTTGCATTCCTTATGAGAAGTGGACGTTGCAATTATAGATATCTTATAGTCCATTGTCATGCAAAATAGAAAGGAGAGAAAAATGCATGAGTCCATGCGTATTATTAGAGTAGACTGAAAATGACTAAGTCATTATTTCCTTCTACAAGTGATGAACATTTTAAATCATTCATTTTTGCATGATTTCATTTGGAGCGAAATATGTAATTAAATATTAATGTATAATACATTAATATTTAAAAGAAAAAAGGAGGCCATTTCCACATTTTAAATATTAAAATAATCATACATTTGGTTATTTTTAATATTTAACCACTTAATCCTCCTTAAGTAAAATCATGCAAATGATGTAGATGTAACTAGAAGAATCAGAGTCATCAACTAAAGATCGTCATACACAATACAAATGGAGTACCAGTTATCATGGGCGGATTGACAAAAATGAGATGATTTTCGCATGCTTGGACCTACTTTTTGAGGGATTTTTAGTTTAGTTTGAGTGCTCCATGGATCAGTTACGAATTGACAGCTAGTTTGAACCTGAGTGAACTCATTTTTACATGAGTTTGGGCCTTCTTTTTGGAGATTTTTATTTTTGCTCAGGATTTGCCTTGGAATTATCATTTTTTACACTGAAATTGACTTTCAGTTTCACCTTCATGCCTTGGAGAGGCTTTTTGTATAAAGTGATATAACTTAGTCATTTTTCACTAGTTCTTGTTTTTTTGCCTTCTCCTTCAACAAAGAGACTTCATGTAACTCAGCTTTCAGAATTTAATAGATTATGTAGCAGTTTTTATAGGTTAATTAGTTTATGATTTGCAGAAGATTCCTTTTAATTTCCAGTATTTTCAAGTTTTTCCTTCAAGATTTCAGGTGTCATTATTCTGAGGGATTCGATCGAAGGATTATTGTGTTTTCAGCTTTGAGACCTCTGATTTTTTTGTCTCCTTCATAAATATTTGTATGCAGTTTAGTTTATGTTCATTAGTTATGCACTGTGCATGTAATTGATTGATCGGTTTAGTCATGAAAACCATGTTTTCCCTCAAAATTGTATTGAATCAAAACCTTTGTTTAAAACATTCAGGTGATTAGGCTATCAAATCAAGTTGTGCAAATTAAAGTACTAAGTAATCATTTGTGAGTTAATTTGCAGTTTAGATTTCCAATTAGGTGCATCACCCAATTCAATTTTCAATTTAAGCTTTTAATTTCAAATCTCTTTCCCTTTTTCCAAACAAGTACACAATTAATCTGAAGATCAAATAGGAAGGTGACCTAGAATCCAGAGGTCTAGTTTCATATAGGGTACCCACAACCTGAAATTAGTCCAATGTTGCACAAGATTGCAAAGTTTTGCAGCTTTGCATGCAGGTGCAAATCCTTGTGACAACAATAATAATTCACAGCTTTGCATACATTCTGAAGGTAAAATATTTTATGTAGAGAAACACTCACATTTGAAGGGTAATAAATTATTATTCAGTAAAACGTACACATAGGGGTAATTTATGAATTTTTGGAAATGTTATGTCCTTCCAAATTTAACAATCAGATAACAGTAAAACTAAAATTCTATTTCTAGTGCTTTTTTAAATCAGAAATAACAATCTAATGTGGTAATGAATCAACTGACAATAAAATAAACAGGGTAATTTGTCTTTTCTAGTTTGGAAATAAAACTAACACATTCACATGCTCCAGTATATAAATAAGTTTATAAGTTTTTGATTTGCCTATATATATGTTTATATTTATCAAATTATACATTTAAGGGTATATTTTACCACATAGGTGAATAGTTTTCCCGATTCTTGAAATATATACTAAAATCACACAGAATAAAGGTGGATGTCTATTGGCATACATTTATGTGAGGTTATACAAAACCTTGATTTAATAAGGAGGTAAATACAATAAGATTTAATAATTACTCTCCAATTACGAATAAGAATCTAATGGTAATAATGATAAACAAAAGAATGTTATGTTGTAGATTCATAGTAATTTGAATAGTAGAAAGATAAAATAAAATATTCAAGATTATGTATATTTTCGTTTAATTCTCAAGCTTAATAATTTTCTCTACGCAAGGCAAAAGTTTCCCGAAAGTAACCAAAATAATTTTGAGGAAAAACCCAAATTGGAGAAAATAATGTATAGTTCAGACATTTACTATGAATAATATTAGTAGTGTGTGTGTGTGTGTGTGTATATATATATATATATTTTATAAATATATAAATCTTTATAAAGAACACATTTCTTTTCCCCGACAGTTAGTGAAAGTTTCAAATGTTTTATAAAATAGTAAACATCAATTTACTGACCCCTGTTGGCCTTCCCTTCCATGAGGAAGGCGCTGCCCTCACAGGCTACGGCCTTTGGGGGGAACGTTGCCCCCCACCTGCAACCCCTCCCCATGGGAGAGACGCGAGGGTGGGGGAGGGAAGGCGTAAGCCTCCCCCTCATCCCTGCCAACGCACCAAAAATCTCAATTCATAACAGCGAAACAAGTTAAAAAAATAATGGCCGTCTTTACGGCTCAGTCAAAATTCCATATGTTAAAAAAATAATAATCTTTCGAATATATAAATTTATATATATATATATGTGTGTGTGTATAAATACACACACACACACACACACACACACACACACACACACACATATATATATATATATAAATACACACACACACACACACACACACACACACACACACACACACACACACACACACACATATATATATACTCAAATAAGTAAAAATATATATATATATATATATGTACATATATAAATGCTCTTACATCTACATACTATTTAAACAATCTGAGTCAAGTTTAAATTCTATGATTCGCAAAGAAAAACTCCAAACTGGCAGGAAGTATATAACACAAGAAGTTGAAAATTAAAAAAATAGTTTCAAACAAATAATGGGTTTAGGAGTATTATATGGTTTTTACTCAAGAAGGAAAATATTTAAAAAACAAAGGTTTTTGCAACTTAAGTTTTTTTTTTAAAAGAATCAATCTTTGCACAATATAAACAATTATTTTCCCATGCTTTGAAAATTTAAAGGTAATGGAGAAATTGTAAAAACCTGGTTACTTTGCTCCGTTGAGGATGCTCCTTCTTTCAATTCTTCTCTTTTCTTCCAAATTGTCTTCTAGAGGTTCTTCTTCCTATTTCTTTTTCCTTGTGCTTCTCTCTTTCTCCCCTAATTCTATTAAAAAAAAATCTAAGAACATTTGTTGGCAGCCCTTGTTTCTTTTTGCAGAGTAAATTTTCAAGAAAAATTCCAAGAACTGTTATCTCTTCTCGGGTTTTCCTCCTCGTTAAAAGTTTTCTTTCCCGTTTTAAAACAAAACCTAATCTTGAAAAGAAAATTAAAATTAAAGAAATAAAAATATTTTATGCTCATATTATTTCCTTGATACTAAATAAAAGGAGTTTTTTTTTTTGTTGAACTAACTACTCATCTTCGTGAATAATAACAAAATTCTAATTTTAACTTACAAAAGGAAATATTTATCTGTACATTAAACAAATATCATTTAATTGTAAGTTAAACAATTATATCAAAGAAAATATCACTCAGTTTAAAATAGAATAATCACTCAAATTTTTACCATATATAATCACTTAAAGCAAAATTAATAATTGAAATATAATTAAAATTAATTCCTCTAATTTATTATACTTTTTGTTTCACTTCATAAAATTAAATGCACACTTAGAACAAACACATAGTTATGCATGCATTTGAATGACACTACGTGCACGTGTGTGTATGCGAGAGTTTCGTTCCTACTGTACCCTTCCAAGAAGCTAACCTTCTCTCCTTAGCCACACCCTTGGTCTTCGATGACTTGCAGCTCAATACACTCAGGCACACATACCAATAGATTGGTATCCAGATGAAGATATAAATCAAACCATTAACTTATGAATTCAAATAATAACATTTTCCATTTTTCATCACATTCAAAATAAATTGCATTTCTAAACATTCACTTTTCCTAAATTAAAGCAACATTCATATTTCATCACACCAAAAAATTTAATACCATAATGTTCATTGTGTAATCTACCACACATCCAAACATATGTCAAATCCACTCAAAACCAAAACAAGGAGCATTAGAGTTCGAGACGTGACATACATGAGAAGAACTAAATTGGTATTCGCAGATTCATGGATAACATAAAATAGATAGAATTATGATAATCATTATATCAATCATGTTTGAAAGGGTAGAAAATATATCTTCCCCTATACTACACATATTTACTTCCTTTCTTACATGCAATCCTTATACATTTAATATATGATTTAATACAAAGTTCTTACATATATTCATTTATTCTTTCTTCCTTTCTATTCTCTCTCCTACTGTCATTCATATATTTCCCTATACATATATATATGAGATGGGAGGTGACCCATCTATGTTACCCCTAGTCTAGATGATATCTTTACAATGTTAGGTTCCACAAGCTCTTTTTAACAAGGTGCGATAGGATTTTCCCGACAGTATTTGCTCTACTACTCTTTCCATCTAATAGGTGGCTATGATCTTCAGCCAAATCTTGCATGGTATAGAGCATTATATACCAACTCTTACATGACCTTTATTAAGAGATCTAGAGTGCAAATATTGGTAGATATTGAAATTTTGAGTATGCTCTTGTCTTGTATCGAATGATGACCTAGAAAATCAAAAAACTTGATAGAAATACTAGATTTGGGAGTTTCTTCTTTGTCTATTTGTATTGCAAGTTTATAATGGAGCTTTTTGGTGCATATCAGAGATCACCATCGAGTTCAAAGGGTCCAAAAGAGTTATTTTTTCTTTTTGTTTTGTTTAAATCAAACATCTAAGGATAAATCTATAATGGTTTGAAGTTGGGAGGTGGTTACCAGATTCTAAGGGTAGCTACAATTTTGGAGCATTTAAGAAAAAGAAAACCCTACTATCACATCCAAGAGGCTAAAGAACCCTAAGATTGATTATTAAATTGTCAAAACCAAGCATTTTTCCCAATACCATTAGGAAAAGAATTCCCCTCTTCGGTCGTACAAACTGCACAATCAAAGAGAATATTTAAGAATGTTTTACAGTACACTATGTAGATGTTAACACATGTAGGTTGTATGGGTAAATAATTTTTTTTAATATTTTTACATTTTTTTATATTTAATATGTAGACCATACCTTTCTTATGTCGGGTACTTGCAGAAGTAGGGTACTGCTAAGGTGCCCATCTTGCACCATGTGGTAGCCATCTACATGCTCCACACACTCGCTAACTACCATCACCCAATGAAATTCTCTGTCACCACCAATAATCCATTTTACCAATAAAAATAATATTGAGGTTATTTCCTATACATGCTACCTAGAGAATATTCCAACATATCCAAAAGATTTTGCCCAAATACATCGAATAGTTCACCGTTAGTGAAATATTCCCAGGAATATTTTGTCCAAAGTTTATTCTGCCAATAGGAGAAGACTATTTGATTTGTTGGAATATTCCATCATTAACTTAAAATATTTCATTGTCTGCATGTGTTGACATTAGTTGGGCTTTTCAAAATTGCCCCGCCTCTCCAATATAGTTTTGGTTTTGAGGTCCAGCTTCAAAATCTCATAACTCAGTCATTTGACCTCTTTTTGTTAGATTTTTTATTTGGGGAAATTTTTTGTCTTCTTTGTAGTGGTGTAATAAATTTTTTATTTTAGTGCCTACTTTTTTCTAGAAATTGCAGATTCTCATAAGTGTTGCTAATTAGTTCTTATTTTAGGAACTTTCAGGGCTCTATTCTCACTTCTATAGTAACATTTTATTGCACATTTTTTTAAAAATGCATAATTTTTCGTGTACTTTGCAACGGTGTGATTGAATTGATCTCATGCTATTTAAAAAAATTACTTTGAATTTGTGGCCAAATTTGGCATTTATATGTACTAAGATCAAGTCCACTTCATTATTTTTAGCAAATGACACCTACAATTATATTGAGAATAAAATGTCAAGATCATATATTTCTAGGGGTATTCTTGATTGACTAATTTGGGGGGGGGGTGTTTTGTAGTGGTTGATTTTTTTTATGTAGATCAGGGTGGCAATCAATTCACAATACAAATAGATTCCAACCACTTTTCTTCCCTCAAAACTCTATCTTGGTTTGTTTTCAAATTTTCACCTATTCTCCTTAGTAGGTCAGGAGGCCTAGTTTCTTTAACATAACTTTCAAATTTTCCTAACAAACTCTCCAACCAACAACCATTATAAACACCCATTAATGCTCTCTTTAACATACTTCAAAACTTCATAGGACTCTTTTGGACCAACTCACTCAAAATCAAGAAACCACACTGTCCTAGACACCAATTAGGTCAGTTTTGCAAAGAAAGTACCCTTTAAACATCCCAAAAACCCCAAATCATTGTGGAAAATCTTCAAAAAGTCCCTAAAACCAACAAATATCCAATTTATATCACAAAAAAAGAGCCCTCCAAGACGCCTTTTCACCAAACCCTCACTTTGTGCCAATACAAAGGGGTTTTATTGAAAAATTGGTTTCCTAACCTTCCCATATTCTATCAACTCATGAAAAACTTCTAAAAATACTTTCATAGGCTTAATTAATCACCAAAAATTTCTTCTCCCAAGAATTACAACTTTTTCCACCCTTAAACCACTCATTTCACTCACAAATACACACATTTGCTAACTAGGGCATCATGAAAAGTCACTTGACTCACCACCCCTACTCACAAAAACCATTTAAAACCCTTACTCCTACCATTTCAGACTCATTCCACCGAGCAACAATGAGAAAAATAGGTGGAATGAGTCAAAATTACATTTTAAGTCTTCAAACCCTTGAAATTTTGCATTTTTAGATCCGCCTACAGAAAATCAAGCACTAAACACTCAAAATTCAATGGATTTCAGTGCCACAAAGTCCAAAAGGGTCTTAAGATGTTTCTCCACTAAAAAAAAGTCACTTCAAGCCTTAAACTTCTTGTACGGGCAAGTTATTTATCCTACAACAACAAATTTTAAAGGAACAAGGCACTTTATTTGAAATTCTATCACAAATTCTTCAACACCAACCATGCCTCGAAGTTTACAATTCTATCTAAACATTTTCCAACCAAAAAATGACTCTCAAACCAACCAACTACCTTTCAAATACCAATTGACCATTGGTGTTCCACAAATTTGCAACTTTTGCCTTTTACAACTTTTACAAAGCAACTTTTGACAAAATTTCTAAAACATGACCTTATGCACTCAATGACTTTACTAACATAACTAATGGCCATTTATGACCTTATTTATGACAAAATAAGACCCTCCACATCAAAATATAACAAAAGAACACAATTTTAAAACTTGCAAAACTAAGCTTCCATGGTGCCCCTGCACCATTTTCTTTGCTTTTTTGTGTGTTCATACAATGAGGAATATCAATTTGAACTCCTAAATCTATATAATTATGCTTCATGGAGAGAATTAGTATGGAATTATCTCATGGGAAAGGGTTATCTAGGATATCTAAAGGAAACCATTTCTCAACCTATTGATCCTAAAGAAAAGGTAAGATGGGAGATTGACCATGAGAAAACATTTGGATTCAAATGTTCATTAGTCTCTTTTGATTTACAATTTCATGACGAATCATGCAATACACCTAAGAAGGCTTGGGATACTTTTGAAAAGTTGTGTGGTAAAATTGATAATTTTATGGGATGCCAAATTGAAAAAGATATGATAAATCTCTATCCTAAAGGTTTTGACCACATCCAATACTACATCTCCATGATTAAGCAACTAAGAACATAATTAAAAGATCATAATATTGTTAAGGAATGACCATGGATCCATGCCCTAAAAGCTATAGCCTTGAATTATCATCAATGTGTAAAGTTTTCTTTCAAGGGCAGAGAGATTACTATCCATGGAGATCTTAAGCCTTTCTACTATTGTAAGAATATTGAGGCCAAGTTCTATAAGATACCCCAAATACCCAAGAATGACACAAAGGGCCTATACCTTCTACCTCATTTGTTAACACATCATCCCTTGCATCTACCTCAACAACCCTGACATCAAAGCAATAATTTAGGATGATGGTTGTGGGAACTATAAGCTAATGAAGAACACCTTTGTCTTAGGAGAATTACCCATTTCTCCTCAATCTCATGGGAAACCTACATCTAGAAATAAAGAGCCCAAAACAATCAAGATGGCAGCTATTACCTTCACCAAGTGGGGGGATTTGAACCAAGAAGATGTTAATGAGGAGAATATCTCTAAACTCCTCTATCAGGATGAATGACCTATCTCCGCTCTTCCCATGGACGATGATAACAGAGGATTGCAACGAATGAAGGGAATGGGATATAACAAGAACGAGAAGCTAGGACATAATGATAATGGTTTACTAGAACTCATCGTTCCTGAGAAACGATTAAAGAATCTTGACCTAGGTTGTACTACTAGCAAGGTCACCCTTATTGGTAAAGGTACTTCCACTAAATGAGTTGAGGCTTCCTCTTGGTTACCTCCATCATGTGATACCACCTTAGATGACTTCCCCCTTGATGTTGGTGATCTGTTTCAAAGCAACTCCCTCTTCATGATATCCATAACATCCTTTGCTCCAAGCAATCAGCCAATTGAAATACATCTAGTATACCCACAACTCATTGACATGGACCAACCAGGACCACCGATTCTTGATTTGTTTGAAAATGATGAAGCTATCTTAGAATTCATGGGACTCTGCGACAACTTACCATGGGCATACCACAAAGTAGGTTTTGATATAGAGCTAGACACAAAGACGTAGTATGGGGAGACGATTGAATCCTTCAGTTGCAAAATTGATGAAATGTAACTAACATGCAGATCTTTGAGTGAAAACCACATTGTGGCACTCTCCGATCCTAAAATATTAAAAACAAAGGACACATCTGAAGGTGAAAACCTCTCTGAGGTGCCCAAGGATGAGGGATTTAATCTCCCCCTTAGTGCAATGCACCCAGAGAAGTCAATAGTACTAGCATAAAAGGCCACTCCAGTCAATGTGGGAATAGAAGAGGCACCTAAGATCACTTTCTATGTTGAATCCTTAATAGATGAAGAATAGAAAAACCTAGTAGCATTCTTGAAATACCGAAGAGCTAACCTTGCATGGTCATACGCAGATATGCTAGGGCTTGACCTAGAAGTGGTTATGCATCACTTAGCAGTTTATCCTGAAGTAAAGCTAGTCGAGCAGAAATTAAGATGCACCCTCAAATAGCACTATTGGTGAAACTAGAGTTACAAAAGCTTCTTGATGTTGGATTCATTTGACCGATAGATTATCTTGATTGGGTTTCAAACCTAGTACTAGTCTCAAACCCACTGGGGGCATCAGAATCTGCACAGATTTTAGAGACTTAAACAAAGCATACCCAAAGGATGATTTTCCTCTTCCTAACATCGACCTCATTGTGGAATTAACAATTGGGCATGAAATGCTATCACTCATGGATGGTTTTTAGGCTATAATTAGATCATGATTGCCAAGGAGGATCAACATAAAACCACATTCACTTGTCCATACGAAACTTATTGCTAGAACGTGATGCCATTCGGGTTAAAGAATGCAGGAGCAACCTATCAAAGAGAAATGACCCTCATCTTTCATGACATGATCCACAAAACAGTTGAAGATTATTTGGACAACATTTTGGCCAAATCAAAGAAAAGAAGTGAGCATATAGAAGTCTTAGGACCCATCTTCGATAGGCTTGAAGAGTACAAGGTACGACTGAATCCAAAAAAATGTGTCATTGGGGTCACATTAGGGAAACTTCTTGGCTATACTGTCTTGCAAAGAGGGATAGAAATTGATCTAGCAAAGGTAAAATCCATCCTCGATATGGAACCACTACAAACACTGAAGCAGATGAGAGGATTACAAGGCAGATTGCAGTCTATTAGAAGGTTCATAGCGCAACTATCAAATAAAATCCACCCCTTTTCGCATCCTCTCCATAAAGGAATAACTTACAAGTGGGATGATAAGTGTGATAAAGCTTTCCAGCAGATCAAAGACTATCTATTGACACCTCTAATGCTCATGCCACCAATACCAAACAAACCATTGATCTTATGTATCTCAACAACATCAATAGTAATAGGAGCTCTTTTAGCACAACATGACAACAATGGAAAAGAAAGGGCTATCTATTACATCAACAAGACTTTGGTGGGCTATGAAATGAAGTATTCACCCATTAAGAAAGCATGTTTGGTAGTAGTTTTTGCTTCACAAAATTTTAGACATTACATGTTATCACATCAAGTCGAGATTATTGCATAGATCAAACCATTTAAATACCTACTATCCAAAGAAACTCTCACTAGGCAAATGGCTAAATGGGTAATGATCTTAACTAAATTTGACATAGAGTATGTGGAGCACAAGGCAATCAAAGGACAAGTGATCGTAGACCAATTGATAGAGGCACCTATCTATGTAGAGAACCCATTGATATCTAAGTTCCCTAATGAATCAGTGTTTCTTATCAATCTCACAGCTCAGTGGAAGATGTACTTTGATGGATTGCTCACCCAACATGGATGAGGAGCAAGTATTCTTTTCATCATCCCTCAAGGTGATTGTATCCCAAAGTCATATAGGTTATTGTTTCCATGTACTAACAACATTGTTGAGTATGAAGCCCTAATCACAGGTCTAAGGATAGTAGTTCAATGGCAAATACAAGAGATGAAAGTCTATGGAGACTCACAGCTGGTTATCAACCAAGTCAATAACGACTATCAAACTAAGGATGAAAAGCTCACTCCTTACAAAAAGATGGTGGAAAGTCTCAAAGATCTTTTCATTGACATAAATTTTGAGTAGATTCCTCGTATAAACAATAGAGCAATAGACGCCATGAAAATAATCGGATCACTATTAGACATGTCAAACAAAGTCCTTCAATGTGAATTCTTGGTAGAAAAACTTCTTGTACCGACTTTCAAAATCCCTAAATCTTAATTCGCTTGTGTCATTGTTGGTTTTGGATCCCCATGGTATCATGACATATTCAATTACCTAAGTAGAGGAACCCAGCCATCTAATATCACCTTGAACCTTAAAAAGATCTTTGTTAAGAAGGCATCTCGATTTGTGATCCTAGGTGATACCCTTTACCATCGAAGCATCAAAGGGACATTACTATGATGTCTTGACCAAGGGGAAGCCTTAACTACTTTAACAGAAGTTCATGATGGCATATGTGGTTCCCATTCTAGTCGTATGACATTAGCTAAGAAACTGTTAAGGACGGGGTACTATTGGGCAACCATGGAAAGAGAATCCCATCAATATGTGCAGAAATGTGTCTAGTGTCAACAACATGATCTGATTCATGCTCCAACTCAGGAATTGCACCCAATGATCACACCTTGGCCTTTTTCACAGTGGGGACTTGACCTCATAGGAAAAATTACTCCAAACTCATCCAATGGCTACAAGTTTATCATAACAGCTACTGAGTACTTTATCAAGTGGGTCAAATCCATTCGTATGACCTACATAATGGAGAAGCAAATTACCAAGTTTATCCTGAATTACCTAATCTGTCGTTATGGTGTTCCACAAACCCTTATCTCATAAAATAGAACACCCTTCAAGAATCAAGATGTGAAAGAGCTATGCCAAAGATTCAACATCCAACACTGATTCTTTACCCCGTATTATCCCTAGGGCAATGGTCAAGTTGAGGCTACAAACAAGACTATTATGAAAATCTTGAAGAAAACAGTCAATGAAGCTGGACATGACTTGCATCTGTAGCTAAATATCACTCTTTGGGCCTATTGAACCAATATCCACACGCCAATAGGAGCAACCCCTTTCTCCCTGGTCTACGAGTTAGAAGCCATCTTGCCCATTGAGGTTGAGATACCCTCATTGCGAGTGTCACTGCGGAACCTGATCACTGATGAAGAATATAGAGTATCTCGACTGAATGAGCTAGAATTCTTGGATGAGCGTCATCTTAACACCCTCAATCACTTGCAAGTATACCAAAACTGACTAAAATAGAGCTATAACAAGAAGATCAAATGTTAGTCTTTCCAAGTAGGGGATCTTTTCTTAAATCAAAATCAGAAGAATCTTCCAAATCAAGACAGTAAAGAAAAAGTTTGAGCCTAACTGGTTGGGTACCTTTGTCATCATAGCAAGCTATGGATTATGAGCATACCAATTGTCAATGCCTAAAGGTGAACCCTTCCAGGAACCAACCAACAACTTGTATCTTAAAATTTTTATGCTTAGTCTTGAAGGGTGTAAAATCTGAAAATACAAAAAAATAAAAAATGATCAAAATCCAAAAAAAATGAGAAAAACGAATGAAAACAGTAAATAAAAAAATTGTCCTCTAGTGAAAACCACTTAGGTGGAACTTTGGGCAAGTACCTTGGTGAAAACCTAGCAAACAAACACCTTGCATAAATAAAGCACCTCCATCTATTTTCTGAATCTTTATCCTATCATTCTTTGCCTCACCCTTTGTCTATCATTCAACCTATTTATTCCATCACCCATCTACATCTTTATCATAGCTTGATGTTGAGAAGTACTGTATCTCCTTTTAAGTACTACTTGGCATATTCCAAAGGTCAGTTTTTCCTATCTATATCAGGGTAGTCTATTGCATCACGCTGGGGAAATTCGTTATGGATCATATTGGGTTCTTGTATATCCTAAGGTCATCAGAAATATCATCAAAAAAACCAAAAATATTGATAAAACTTCATCAAAATCAAAAAAATCCAAATCTTCTATAGCCGAAAATCCAAAAACATTTGCAAAATCCTGTACAACTAAAATCCAAAACATCCCAAACACATCAAAAATCCCTAAAAAGGTCAAACATTGAAAATCCAAAAACGGAACCTTATTGAACTATGTCGTCTTTGATCTTGAATGTAGGCAAGACCATCATTGATGTGCCCCCAAGACACCCTAGGTCAGTCCTTTAGGAGTTCGTCATAATAAACTGGCATTCCATCAAATGTTCATATCTTCATCTTTAAATAAGTCGAGTTAGTCGAACGACATGGTCTCTGTGTGTATAACATAGGCAAGGCTTATCTTTGATTAGCCCCCGAGGCCCCTAAGATAGGTCTTTTAGGTTAGGTTCTTGGTCGAACTCTTAAAAAATCCCTAAACATCCAAATATCAGAAAACACAAAAATATTTGAAAATTGAAAATCCAAAAACATTAGAAAATATTCAAAAGACCTAAATACTCTCAAATATCCTTGGAAAACTCTAAACAACCTCAAATAACCAAAAATCCCAAAACATTCAAAAAAACTTTGAAAAAGACTAAAAACAACCTCAACATTTTCAAAATACCAAAAACATTGAAATATTCCAAAAAATCCAAAACCACCCATCCCATCTCGCTTTCCCCTACAATAAACTTCCATTCATAATAAATCAATCGCCATATTCAACCTTTGGAAAAATAAATAGAAAACAAGTGTTGCAAGTCATAAAGTGAGAACCTAAGTGTCAAAATCTAAAGTTTAGATCATGGGTAAATGTGTCAGTGAAGTTTATATCAATGGCTTATCATAAAGCTCATCATCATCCTACATCAAATAACCCCTGATCAACATGTCCTAGGATGTATCTTTCCTGCAATGGACATCAATATCAGGCATCACCTTAGCTAAGTTAAACTGGCAAGAGATATAGATAACATTGATTGTTTGTCTTTGATCTTTTCTTATGATTTATCTTAATGACCCATTTTGAGAACCTCTCGATGATGTCTATCAAAATGATTTGGAGAGAAAGGAATGGGGGGTCGATCATTATCTTTCATTTTTTGTGCTTGTGGATACTCTTGTAAAATAATCTTGGTGCATACACTTAGTTGTGTGTAGGAAAGTTGTTTGGAGTACGTTGTTGACTATTATGTATGCTTTGGTCCAATATATTCTAAACTTCTAACTTACATTCCAATGAGGTTTATGTATGTCAAAATGTGAACAAGAACTATCCTATCTGTTTGCAGAGTCAAACTCCATTACACTAGATACAACGTTGTCCTGGTTATCAATATGTTGATGCATCGTGTCTATGTGTTATATCAAACAATAGGGAATGGCAGAAAATCCCAATCCTAATATTTGAGCAAATCATCATGCATCGTCTTCATCATCATGCATTTCTTGTTACCATCTCTAATAAAGTCTCGGTGGATCATGGACTTGTTGGATCTTTTAAAGCAATCATCAAAATCAATGGTCATACATCTTGTTTCTTCTATTTTCTCTCTATGCTAATCTAGTATCATGACAACCAACAAAAACATCACCAATGCATCCATCCTGCGTCCACAAATTGTCAGCATACATACATCTTGCATAATCATAGCATATCACATCCTACATCCCACATCATCATTATCATTTAAGTTGTGATGAATAATATAGATTTGTTATTTCAAGCATCTTAAATCGTTGTTGTTGTCAAACAGATTGCACCCAAACGCTTGAATAATTAAATTCAACAATCTATTGAAACATTGGATTACTTTCAGGTTGTGGGTACCCTATTCGAAAGTAAACCTCCAGATTCTAGGTCGGCTCCCTATTTATTCTTCGATTAATAACTGGTGATTTGTTGGAAAAAGGATAGAAGAACTATTACTAAATGTATGCAAAACTATAAATTGAAGGTGATGCACCTAATCGATAATGATTTGCAACTATGAGTCACAATAAACTTCTCAACACTCCAATCTGCACAACCTGATTTGATAATTTAATCACTTGAATGATTTAAATAGAGGCTTTGACCTAATGCAATATTGAGGGAAAATGAGGTTTTCACGACTAAATTGATTAATCAATTACAAGCACAGTGCATAACCAGTGAACTTAAACTAAATTGCATACAAATATGTGAAAAAGACAGAAAAAATCAAAGGTTTCAGAACTGAAACACAGTAATTCTTCGATCAAATTCCTCACAAAAACGATGTTTGAAATCTAGAAGGAAAATTCTAAAATATTTAAAATTAAAGGAATCTTCTGCAATAACACAATTTGAACCTGTAAACCTATCGCTGTATTAATTTGTAAATAAAAGTTGATTGACAAGATGATTCACTTTGCAAAGTGCAAAGGCTGAAAAACAAGAACTCCCTTGAAAAAGATAAACTTTTTCAATATATACAATTGAGAATGCACCTCAAAGTACATGAACAAGCAATTGAAAGTCAATTTCAGTGCGAAAGTGAAAATTCCAAAGTGAAATCCGAGCATAAGCAAAAATCCCTAAAAATAAGGCTCAAACTCATGCAAAAATGAGTGAACTCAGTCTCAAACTTGTAGTCATAAAGCATGCAACTGATCTAAAACTCAAACTGAACTGGAAATTCCTGAAAAGGTGGGCTAAAGCATGCAAAATTGTCTCATTCTTGTCAATTCACCCATGCACATTGGAACTCCATCTTC
The DNA here is from genome assembly GCA_007258455.2 of Sequoia sempervirens. Lineage (NCBI taxonomy): Eukaryota > Viridiplantae > Streptophyta > Pinopsida > Cupressales > Cupressaceae > Sequoia > Sequoia sempervirens. The sequence continues at coordinate 49,826 of VDFB02254646.1, forward strand.
ACGTCTAAATCTTCAGTTGAGTCTGATGTGTAACTAAAGTAAAACTGTGATCTAGCTTTATACAATATCTTTATTTGCATTTTAAGATGATGAATTAATTAAATGATTTATAACGCATCATTTAATTAATCCATTTACATTATTTAATGCAAATAAATATGAAAAGAATAAAGCTAATTTAGAAAATATATTTCTCCACTTCATGACCTTCAAGCTCCATATGTCATACTTAGCATGTATTTTGCACTCTTCACTTAAATAAATATCAGCCGACCATAGACTATTGAAATAACACTATAGTATATAAACACTATAGTCAGCTCTAAGTGTTTTATGAGAAAGGTCGACCACATCATCATTAGGCATATCTTGGTCAATAACTTAACATCCTACCATAATATTAGCACAAAGTTTGTTATTTGATAATGGCGACCATACTATTGCTAGGCTTATTGACCTAAAAGTCATGACCACGATAGAAGACATAATGATTTTTCTAAAGCCAAAAAATAGTCAAAATGTAGACCATCGAATTATGCCAAAAGAGAAACTAAGGAACCCTAAAAATCATTATGTATTTTTCTGACTTTTGAGAAGCTTCATGAAGAAGTTGTCGACCACCGCCATGGAATAGGGTTTCAGCTTGAACTCATCATGAAATGACTCGAATATGCACTTTTTGACGTTTCCTAAGCTGAATCCTGTTGATTTTCATATGGTAAGTTCATTTTGACCAGTTTGACTCCATCATATAGTATTTTATGAGGCTTTAAAGCCGCGGCTATACACAATATTGAACATACTTTCTAATTCTATCATTTGTTGCTATTGAATTGAACCGGGCCGCCATGATCTACTGGTATTGAAAGTCAAAGGCCGTTTTTGGAGCTTGAATCGCATTTTCCTATTTTCTAATGATTGCCATGGAGATTCTGAAGACAAATGCGTGGTAAGTCTTGTTTTATACACAGATATGAAAACTTTTCTTGTTTTGAAAGCTTTGAAAGGCTTCTACAGCCGCGATCTCTTCCCTTTTCTTTGATATTACCTCTCTTATTCTGTCCATCTGTTCATTGTCTCCTATTTTGACATTGATATCTGAAGGGTTTTGGAAAAGTTATTTTTCCTTTACAAATTTTGGTTAAGGAAGAACCAACATGGAAAAGCTCAAAACCATCAAACAAAAAAATCATTTCTATGCACAAATATTGCGTATTTTTGCTATTTCCTGTGCATATCATGAAGCCGCCATATGCCTTTAATGAAACAAGCTTGGTATGAGGGTTTTGAAACAAGTTTTGTAATAACCCCATAATCTCAAATTCTGCTTTTACTTACCTCGAAGAGATGTCACCTCATGACGTGGTATGACTGTAGAATGCACAAAAAAAATGGATTTTACAAGGAAACTCTTGAAATATTTGAACTAACACATTCTAGACTCACCGATGGAAGTAACCCTTGCTGATGCACTATTGTTTCACAGTGACAAAACTGTATTTTAATTAGAAACCCTTAGATGGGTATTATGAGACTACCATGGTTGCTTTCAATGCATCTTTTATTCCACAAAAATATGCTCAATTTGTATTCAATATGAACAAAAAATATATGAGCAAACTTTCATCTTTCAATTGTTTGAATGTTTACCCTCTATTGCACACCTCTGTGAATAGATGTTGCCTGAAACTTTATCCTTTTCTGATATATTGAGACATGTTTGATATGAAGCTCACATAACCATTAATACAAGACTTAAGCTGCTTTTGTCACTGATTTCAAAAGTTCTGGTATAATTTTGACTCTTGAATAAACTGTCTTGTTTGATGCTTTTGGTACGCATTCTCTAATGTATAGCAAGAGCAATGTTTCTATAGTATGACTACATCATTCCTTGATCACTGTCATAGTGTATTGTTGTTTATAGCACTGTAGATCCTTGCAACATATCATTTCTGTAATGCATATGAGTCTTTAAATTTCATGTATTTATAGTGGCTGATCACGAATACTATTCCATCATTGATAACAGATTTTGCAATGAATGACTGGTAATTGTTCTTGATATATAATTGTGTCAACTGCATACAATCTCATTTTGTCACTGTTTCCATTTTGTATGGCCTGAGCTGTGTCCATTGAATATGGCTTTTAGTGAAATGTTCTTTTCTTGGTTGTGCTCATCTTACAAACTAGAAACATCAATCATTTCAACCAACTCCTTCAGCTAAAAAATTGATTAGTAATTGTTCTTGCTAGCTTGACTGTTACATTATGTGGTTGTTATTTTGAATATCTTTGTGTAAATAGTGATTGTCATTGAACTCAGATACTCCATTTAATGTTAATACTGAATAATTCATACTTCACTGCTGTCTCATTGTGTTCAGTCCTTTATGACTGTCAAAACTTCTGTAAGCATCTATTACCACCATGAACACTGTAGCAGCAATCTCAATTACTTTTTAGTTATGTAGCAGCAGTATTATCTATGATTGTTCTTTTAAATGAAGCCCTTACTATGATGTTAAGTCTTCTGTAGACTGCACTTGTACTTTGGAGTTGTAAGAAATGATTGAATTGTTGAATAATTTGTTTCCCTTCAGTATAAAGGAGCTCAATGTCTCGTCAAAATGTAAATATGACTGAAAGACAAAGCTGAAACTGAACTACAACAAATACAATTAATGCTCTCATAACATGCTTCTTTGATTGTTTTATTGAATTACGAGCAATAAGATTATTTACTCAAACTGTTTCACCATGCTGAACTAGGCTGCTTTCATTATGATGTTATTGCTTTACAGCAGTTCCATTTGATAACTGTAACACTTGATGACTCTCATGTAATAATGTGAATGAGAGGTGTCATCTTTATGATATGCCGAGCTCTACCCTTGTGGGAGCCCGTTTTACTCCACATATCTGATATCTGATAAAATGATCTCGAACATGATGAACCTGTTCCTGCACATTAAAACAAACATGTTAGCAAAATAAAAGAAGCTGAAAGCTTCCATTGAGTTATGTTTTTCTTGATTGTCAGCCTTTCACCTGATGAATGCTTGTTTTGATGCAAATTACATTCCTGTTGGTAGCATAGGCATAAGGCAAAATGTAATTCATCATTGCTTAGAGTATAACTCTAATGCCACTCCTTTACAATTTTGCAGGTTCATGGAGCGAGGAAACGAGGCTGCAATAACTTGGAGACGTGACGGCTGAAGACACCAACGAAAGTGATTCATCATTCCAGGCAATGATGAATTGCTCCTCTTCTTTATGCTTATGTTATTTTCAGCAGCGTAGTTTGTCCTTTGAACTTTGTATTCATCTTTTGATTGTCATAATCAAACTCAGTTACTCTCGCGGCTTGTGCGAGATTCACTGTTTTTACAAAATGAATAAAAAACATTACTATGCAAGTTTCTCAATTTTCTGTTTCAAATACTTGCACAATAAAACTATGATTTAGATGTAAATCAATCTCTATGATGATCAATGAATACTTAAACAACAAAACATGAAAATTTTTATACCTATCAATGATGAATTTGACTCAGCTCTACCTGTTTGAGCTCGTAGTGAGAAATAGGTAACAGTTGCATCACATCTCATAAATATGCATCCCATGGTCATATCATAAAGCATAAACATCTGTATTATCCATCCATACATCCATATGTATACATCATCATCTCGTGAAATTGCATAAAAAATACACAAAAGGAATGACATCCATAAAATTTCCATACACAATCATAAGCATAACATCTGCATATCATAATCATCCATCCCATAACATTTCATGAAAAGATACTGAAAAAGAATACAATATTACATCCATACATCTCATCACATATATCATCACATATCGCATAGGCATAATAAAGTGCATCCATACATGATAAAATATAAGCATGTCACATCATCCTACATCATATGCATCCATACAATCATAAGCATGAAATAAGATGAACACGTCATATCGAATCCGTATGTATATATATATATATCAAAAAATGAATATCATGGTACAATACTTAAATCAATGTATATATATCAATCAAAAATACAATATCCATGAGACTATAAAAAATGAGCCCATGAATGTATATCTGTATAAAAGAATTGGGCAATAATAAAAAAGTGTCTGTACAATTGAGCTAGCCCTAATGGCTGCTCCCCTCTCCAGCCTGTCTCTCTAGCTAATCCTCTACTCTAGGGTGTTCCTTGGTCCTCTGAGAGTAATTAGGTTGTCTAAGCGTCACGGGGACATCTCTATGATAATGCATCTTGTAGTAGGCTGCCTCAATCACAACCTCTATAACCTAACAAACATTGTCCGCCCGTGAGATGCAACTATCATCGTCTCAAGTGCTGACGCCACTCGACCTCCTGCGCTAACTGCATCTCGGTAGTTTGTTTGAGGTGCCACTCATGGTCTCTCTCGAACATGATAGTATGTACCTACTGTCGTGCCTGATCTCTCTTAGTAGTAATAGCTAAAATTTGTTGTCGGGCCTAATCCCACTCACCTGTAATGACTCAAACCTACTACTAAAACTACTGAACCTGCAAATCACAGGGATTTGGTCCTGGTAGTGGTGGCTACTGCTGAATAGGAGGCTACTGTGGAGGCTGCTGACCCACTGGTGGTGCCCCTAGAATCTGGCCATCCTAGCCATCCTATCCTCTGCCTCTGCTTCTTCTTCCACCCCTCCCTCTCGGTCTCCCTCGTGGAGGAGCACTTGTTGAATCTATCAACTGGCAAGGGGGTGTGAACCATGCATCATATGCAGGCGTTGTTTGAGTGTTTTCCTGTCCCTGATCATATGCCCATGGCTGAGCAACCAACTACCAAAATCCCTCAACCACCTTAGGGGATGGGATCATAGGTCCCTGTGTGGGTACATCATCTGGCCTATCTTGCCTATCACTAAATTGTCTCGCCACCCTATCTGGTAGATACCTCTCAATGATAGTGTGCTCCTGACCCTGCATATACTGGGTTTGTCTAGCAAAGAAAAGTTGTTGCACATCATCAAACCATGCCGACATTTATAGCTAGGGCCACCATCTAAATACTGTCATATCATCGAACACCCTACACTAGTATGGAATCCCAAGCTGCCCAGTGTGCTATAAAGTAATGACACCTATGTATCGCCAGACAACTAGATCATCTAGCTTGATATCATATATTTGAACGATTGGTCGAAGCACAACAATGTGCTCCTAAGCCCAAATATGAAGTAGAGTAACTCCTATTCCGATCGCTCTACCATTGTAGTTGACGAAGTCGTGCATATCATGATATAATGAGGCCAACATCACTGGCCCCCATGCAAATAGTGTCCTCCTGAAGAGCATCCTGTGCCATGCCAGGCCCCATCCTGGGCTAAACTCTTTGCTCTGTCAGTCTGGAGCAACCAAGCCAGAGATGATCACTGCAACTATCAACTTGAAAGTGGGAACTCGACCTCTGTACATCTTGAGGTCTATTTGCAAAGTGACTAGAACAATGTCCTTCAGGTCCATCACCTCATGGCATGCATCGTATTTGGCGTCAACGTTGTATATCACACACTCACCATATATCGACAAACACAAAATTTGCCATACATCCTCTAGTGTCATCGTCGCCTCACTAGTAGGAAGGTGGAACGATGAGGTCTCGTTGTTCCATCGCTCACATAGGGCTATCATCATCGCCAGATGTGTCTCGATGATGGGCATGTATGCAATGTACCACAGGCCAATCTCCCCCAGGTTCTCCTGTCACAACTTAGATAAATCACCAAGTCTCTCCAAAACTGTGGGCTAGTGCTCATGAGACATCAAAGGTGGAATGACCTCCTGCACCCATGAAGTGCACGACATCAAAATTCAAAAAAAAGTTGAGTCAGTTAAGAATTTTTGGCTCCAAAATGACAATAGCGTCACTATTTATGATAATGTCGCTATAATTCAAATTCTAAATTGTGACGCCTAAGGCATTTAAAATGCAAATCACAAGTCACATCACTATAAACATATGCATCACAATTTAAACTTTCAAAACCCTAACCCTAATTTGCAAATCAAAAACTGCATCGCTATAAACATATGCATTGCGATTTAGAAATGGAAACCCTAATTCTAAATTGCGAATTGCGTCACAATAAACATATGCATCCCTAAAATTCAAATCAGTGTCACCAATTTTCAAATTAGTGTCTCTGATTTTCAAATTAGCGTCGCTCTAGAGTGATGCCACTAAAGTTTAAATTCTAAAAGGCATTAAATGTATCAAAAAGTCAAATTTGAAATCAAGTTTCGAATCACATATTGGTGGTCCTACGCCTAGAAGCCTCTGGTACTCTCAAACTCAATTGGAAAAGCATTGCGGGAGCACTCGTTACGCCATTTCATTAAAGAGTTAGAGCTCAAAAAGCAAGAAATCTCTAAGGTGTGAATGCACAAATGAATTGAAAGTGACCCTTCTTAGCTTCTTTATACATCAAAATTAGGGTTTTTTTTCCGTAATTTAACCTTCAAGCTACCCTCATTTTCACCAAATTTTCCAATCAAAACCTTATTTTGCATCTTTTCTTTATGTTTCTTGCAAGTCAGAGCCTTTCTGGACCCCTGGGGCAACTTTTAACCTTTGTCGAGAAGTCAACCCAAAATTTAAAATTTCTACCTGATTTCTTGAGGGGGTAGCGAATAAGCTTAATCCTTTAGTAGTGGGCATTTAAAAATAAAATAAAAAATTATTTTTGATTTAAGCAGTAGTTTTTCATTCAAAGAGCATCAGTCTTTGAACCGAAACATGTACCTCGCTTTAAAGAGGGGCAAAATGTAGACACTAAAAAATGTCCTAAATGATATCATGCACTCGAATCAGGTGTACTAACATTATTTCCTCTTGAAACTCATCCTATTTTTTCTTAATTGATTAATTAGCCTAGCTATTTAATTAATTGCATCATTTGCATCCATTAACCTAATTCATTCAATCAGGTCAATTCCCTAAGTCTTCTTATTTAATTAAATGTCATTTCACCTTTCCCCATTCATTAAATCATTTAATTTAATGAATATCACTTTATTCTTCTAAATCCCCTAATTGCATGATTAAACCTTTGTTTAATTAGAAATTATTTAATTAATCTAATTCCTCCCACTTGCAAGGGAATATTCCTTCTTTGCACATTCCTCCAAAAGGGGAATATTCCTTCCCTTTTTGCACAATTAAAATTTGTTTTAATTTGCAAAATATCCTTTTTCCTCACCCATGAGAATATTCCAAAGAATATTCTCTCTTCCAATCATTTGAAAAAAGGAATATTCTCACTTGGCTTCATATGCAAGTTAACTTGTGACTTCTTGTGCAAGTTAACTTTTGATCTCTTGTATAGGTCAAAAGTGTGCTTATTTGGAAGGAATGAGAATAGTTGATTAAATCTCATCTTGCATTCTCACCCGTTGCTGAGAATCCATGATCCATGCCTCCCATTTCCTCCATCCTTGATCGTTGATTAGTTTTTTCAATCTCAGCCCTCCATTTCTCATTTGCTATCCTATAAATAGTTCACTATTTGGAGACAAATGGATCCATCTTTTTCAGAGAAAACTTATGTTGTTGAAATCACTCACACTCACACTCATACTTTGCACACATTTAACATATTTTAGTTCATTTTAGTTGCATAAATACCTTGGCTTCCATTAATGGCTTCCATAATGCATCCATTTAGCTAATTAGATAATTAGGGTTTGAATCTTTTTAATTTAAATCTCATTTAGACTAGTTTAGTAATTGTATATCTCCATCTTTTAGCATAAAATTATGGTAGATTAATTCTTGCATTATGCTCATTTTAGTATAAATCATGTTTTCATTCACATCTCACAATCATTTCATTGATTCTCTTCAATAGAATCAATTGAAACAAGCTCATTGATCATGGGATTGGGAAAGGGTTGTCGTTCCACATCAATGCAACACCACTCCCAAAACGGGATAAGTTTCAAATGGGTTAGAGTATATATTTAAATGTTTTCATAGTTTATAATTTTTAGTTTCAATAAATGTTTAGTTTAATTTTCATTTGAATGATCTTGTTTAAGATTGAGTATTAGTGGCTACATTATGCTTTGATTCTTCATGGATCAAATGTAATTGACCCATACTAATATCCTCGGTCACAATTTTCATCTAGAAAACTCTAAGAGTTTGAACACAATCTTTCCATAGATCTAGAAACCCACATATTTTTCTTAACATGTAAAACCTGTAAAATCATCAACGTGAATCTGAAACCACTTAAACATCTAGAATAATAGATCACACATATTTCATCTAAAAAAAGTGAATAGTCTAGGTCTACACAAACCCACAACTATTAGAACACAGGAAAATTGTAAAACCTTCAGAGGAAGTAGGTTGTCCGAAAGCTTATAACAACTTCACAACCACCAACAAATCTCCAATGGTAAAGCCAAAATTTCTTCAATGAGAAAGTTGTAAACCTCCTCATACCACGCATGTAGCATGCATGCAAACCCACAACTATCTTACATCTAGATAACCCAAGGGTAAACATAATATGAAAAATAACTCATTTGTAGATCTACAAAACTGCGAGTTTTAATTATTCATGTAAAAACTACAAAACCACTGTGTTTACAAATACACATGCAAATCCATATTCACTTATCATCTGAAAGACCCACATTTTTGAACACAACCATAACATTTGAACCAACATAATGAAATATCATGAATATGCATAACCATAGATTTTTAACAAAAAAATCCATAAGACCCTCATATCCAACCAACATGAAACTAAGCCATGCAAGTGCAACCAACCAAAGGAAGTAGAGGTCCAGGAACACTAGGCCCATTTGTAGGCCAACTCCACAATCACTATCATATACAAGCATATAGATGAGCTAAGCTATTCCAAAAGCTTTTAGATCATCCAATGATCAACTCCATAGCCTACATGCTTTCAGGGTTATTGAAACAATTCCATCCAATGCTAGGGACTAAAACCAAGCACCCAACATAAGCACATCAAAGCATAGTCATAACAACACAAGTTTCTCCATATGACCAAGGAGCCAAACACAAATGTCCAATATGAATACTCTATTGCACACAACCACAAAATGAAAGAAAACCATCATGCATGAGGATTATAATACAATGTCAAACTAGAGCTCTAGTTCAATTTTATATTAAAGGAAATCACATGATCAACTCCAGAATACTCCATCTTCTCCATCCTCACAATGCTCGTTGTCTCTTGAAAGCAAGATCAACTACAAAACTTCCACTCGAACAAGGATTAATAATCAACCAATTTCTTCAAAACAAATTCTCTCAAGCTTGCGAGGCTAAGGAATCACAACAAAAGAAATTTTCAAAACATTACACACCATGAATTCTTCATATGCAATAACATGCAAGTAACATGCAAGCTCATGCAAGTACATGCAACTCACATACATGCACATGCAAACAATGGATTTGAGCTTTGATACCAAATGAAGGGAAAATGATGAACTCAAAAAGCCTTTCGAGAACCAATATGCACCTTTAGTATCTTATGTTTCTCGTGATACAAGCACATAATACTATGCCTTAAAGTGGAAATAGACATAATTTAATTTCTATCATATTAACCCTTAGAGGAAAGATAATATATTTTGTTGATCTAGAAATTTTTTTAGCAACACAATGACATGTAAATTAACATTTCAAAGAACAAGAAAGAATAAAGATAGACATAAGAGAAAAATAATGATATACATGGGGAAAACCCTTTCAGATGAAAAACCCACACTCTAAAGCATCAAACCAGTGTATTACTCTATAACAAAAGGTTACAATACACTTGTAGGCTCACAACTTTAACATGGAGATTACATGTCTAAATACATTGGAGATTACATCTTGCTCTTTTGGAGAAAATCCGACAACATAACCCTGCAATAAAACTATCCTCTCACATGACTACATAAACATTTCTCATGTTTATAACCCTGTAACATGGGCACCTAGGAATGCCATGTGTCATCTCCACAGTCTTTGAATGCATGCAAACTGAAACGAAGAACATGCATAGGTCCAAGCTAACCAAAAAACACCTTGCCAAACATGCAATAACTTGCAAGGCATCCAACTCAATATTATATGCAAATATTGAGTCACCTTGACATGCTTGGCATCCCACTGGAGAAAATCTAGCCACCTGCCAAAATTGAACTCCCCTTTGACTTCTAGCCACTTTGAGTGGTTGTCATAGTCCCGTTTAGCAACTTTCAAAAATCCTGCCAAGTGATAACTACAAAATTAGTGACACATGTCACTATGGCGCCCTTCTAAGAGGTTTTCACAAACACCTCTTCCCAATTGAGCACCCAAGTGACAAGTGGCACAATATCGTGCTTCTCTCCACACATGTAGAAAGCCAACTCACAATCAAGGTCCACAAAGTGTTATAGCAACTTAAAAATATATCACTTGAGATTTAATTATAACAAAAAGACTAAATTAGTTAATTAAATATCTTGGGACCCTCTAAGGTTGAGACACCTTAATCCCAACAGTAATATAGTAAGTTGCACTACATAAATAATATTTATATTTTAAAATTATTGAACTCAAAATCACCCAATCAAACTACAAAGGCTCTTTACATTACAAATATTTTGAAATTATTTTGTTTTATTTTAGAATTAATTAGTTAATAAATTACATATAGTGTGAGATTTGAATCTGAAACAAGTCTCACGCGTGCAAACCAAAAATAAGTTTCAACTGCTTTTTAATGGTAACCTAGCTATTGTTTGATGGTAAAAGTCTCCAAAATATCATGTAAAAGCCTTCAAAATCTAACTTATCGCATAAAAGCCAGATAAATATTGATTTGACAACTCAATGGGAACATTTTATTTTCATTTGCAGTGACATGACTTTGTCAATTTAATGACAACTTTCTTTTTTCATTTGCATTGCTTTATGTTTTAAATCTGCATGCAAATATTTCATAATCAATAATACTAAATTTCTTTAAGGGAAAAATCTAGATTTGTCTAAGTTTATTTCATTTCATTATTTAGTACTTATTATTAATTGTTTAATCCAAACACTTATTAGTTTTCTATCGACACAATCCTTGAACCTTCTTTAAATGCAAGTGCTAGTTAATATATATTTTTTAATTATCAAACTACAAAAACTCTTTATAAATAAATCATTTAATCATCAATATGTAACAAATATTTATTGTATTGAAGAAACTCAACTTTAACTATACTAATCGAAGTTATATCTAATATAAATCAAACTTGAAATCAAGGTCAACCTTAACAACTATAATACTCATCAAGTGATAAAATCATTATACATTTACTTTCAAAGGAATTGATATGATTTATCTAATGACTAACCACTAAATACTATAATTGCAATATTAGATAAGCATTAGCTAAGCACTAGTTACTTTCGCTTTCACTTTGCTACTCTTTGTGTTGTGGCTATAATGTGTTTTGGGACACTAAATTGGTGATTATGAATTTATTTACAATCGGGTTAGAAGTTCCGGTTGGATGGCCTTTTAGATTGCGGATCGATTCTTATAAAGCTCACCACGGATCAGTTTTGAAGTTTTAGTCAAACATGATGGAGCGGGGTGTTCTGGCCTTGCGGAGACGCGGTGGAGTGGCGCTTGTGTTGGCATGGATGGTGATGACAAGCTTCCAGCACGTTGGGGGTAACGAAGAGCGATTTGGAGAGAAAGGAAAAGTGATTGAGTTGGACGACTCCAATTTCGATTCCGCCATTTCCACCTTTGATTATATTCTGGTGGATTTCTATGCCCCATGGTGCACCCATTGCCAACGCCTCTCGCCCCAGGTCTGTAATCAATTGTGCTGTATATTCAGAAACTAGATCCATTACTTATTGTCTTTGTAGAGATACAAGTGAGTCATAAGAAATTCGTAGCCGTATGTTGAATGGACTCCAGTCACCATTTGATCACTATGTGCATCCTCCACCAGACCCAAATGATTTTTAAGCTGACAACGGCTAATAGCTCCATAACTAGATCTGCTACACAATAGACTGAACCTTAAGACGAAGGGAGGAGGCACAACAAGAACCTTTATTGTGGCCTCATCTCCTCTATAGCAGATAAATTTGCCTTGGATCTTTGAAGAGGAGCTTTGTCTTTTAATCTTTATGAATCTTCTCCAAGGTTTGTTTTCAAGATTGCATAAAGAATACACGGAATAAAATGGCATGTTATTCGATCTCTGTAGAATGATTAAACTCAGAATCATAATTATCATGTACGATTATCTTGCTATAGCTAAAAGAGTTTACATAGGGTATTTTTAATTGCAGTATGTCTTTGTTTAAAGTGATGGCCTGTTCCTCTGAAATGGATTTTGAAAAAAAAAGAAGTTTTTTGATGCACCAAGGGATTGCAAAATTGAGATCCGGAAAAAAAGTGATGCTGGAAATTGCTGACTATGAAGAATTGACAAACATTAGGGTTTTGAATGCCACCATTGAAAATCTAGACAGTAATGTAGTTCCCTAGACAAAATATCCAACCATAATACAAAGGCTGATCTTATATGGAAAGAAAAGAAAATAGAGAACCTTAAGTCAACTATGGCAAAGCAAAAAAGTTCTTATTGAGGGTAGGCTATGTACCCGTCTTCTCAAACAGAATAACTGTGTGAAAATTGAGGTTACAAGATGCAAAGAAGGAAATAAAGAATTTAGAAAAATCAAAAGATGTAAAAGAAGGATAAGGAGATCCAAGAATTGGCAGTTTTTTCTAGCCAACTTTCTGAGGCTGTATATGTTGTAGCAAATGATATCCTTGGGCTGTCTTATTGTGGAGGTTGTACCCCTGTTTTGGGAACTGCAAGTTATGGGGGATACTAAGAGGGTTCTAAGTGAAAGTAAAAAAGACAAAAGAAATCTGTATTAGAGAACCCCTGAAAACTCAACTGATAATGATTCTAGGGATGAAAGCAATGATAATTAAAAATAGAATTGCTAGACCATATCATGAAGCTATTTTGCAGAAGAATCTGGACCTTTTGATAGAATTGGTAGAAGGAGCTAGTGAAACCAAGCTTGTGGATTTGACAAAATGAAACAGGTTCTGAAGAAGGGCGTAGATTGTGCTAGGAAGTAGAGAAAGCCAATAGTCACCCTTGTTGACTATTTTATATTTTAGGTTTTAACTTTTATGTAAACTACAAAGTAAACAAATGTAATAGTGTTGGAATATCTTTCCTTTTGTAGGGAGCACTCAACTGAGGTATAATGCAAAGCATTGAGTGTAAATTTTAATGATCAGATTTAATGCACAGAAAATTAACTCAGAATCAGACACAATAACACAGCAGATACCCTGGGAAAACCCTCCACTTGAGGGAGAAAAACCCAGCAACAAAGATCTCTCTTATATATATAAATGGCAACAACAAGTCTCTTTACAATGAGGTCAATTTCAATGCCAATCTTCAGCACCTGACACAGATGTACTGACAGATAATAAACTGCACTTTTTCTGCCCTTGAATAGATTCGCAATCTGCTCTTTAGGATATTCGCCCTTGACTGAAATAAATCGAACTTCAATAATGAGATAGAAGAAAGTGACCTTGTATATATACAAATGTGAGAGAGGTCGCACCTCTTCATGTACAAGGTTGGCCAAGATACAAAATAATATAATTACAAATAATAAATATAATTTATAAGAAAAGTCGGCCCCAAGAGAAATTATATTGTTGCCAAGAGAAGCGCCCATTCTTATTAAATGACACATATAAATAAATAGCCGATAGGCTACATTTATTTATTGTCTTCACTCGTGGCTGGAAGGACGAACCTGAAGCTGTTATAACATTAACATTGAGCACTCTTGCACGCTCGGCATAGAAGTGGGCAGATATGACATTCTAACTTAAGGGTTTGATTGCTAACTATTGCTTGCATAAACATGAACTAGAGTTTGCGTAGATTAGATTTATGTCCTTAATCACTCTTAGTCATCTAACTAGCTATTGCAAATATGGAATGAAATGAAAAAAAGAACAAAGCTGTCATAGTACAAGTGCAAGAATATTTCACGTGTATTAATAATGGCTGCCATGCCAATCTGCTATCTACCGAGTATATCAAGGCGTAATAAATAAACAACCCAAGTGTTGACACCAATATTAATTGTCACTTCCGATTACATTGAAGCTATGTTCCATGGTGTTTTGGTGATGGAGACAGCAGGATGGCAGGGACATGTTTCAAGGACGACAGTTTGGGGGCCATTTTTTGGTGACAGCAGGGGACAACTATATATATATATATACATATGTGTATACATATGTGTGTGTGTGTAATATATATACATAGATATGTATATATATATACACACATATATATACATAGATATGTATATATATACACACACACACATATATATATATATACATACATGTGTATACATTTATGTATATATATATACACACACATATATATATGTGTGTGTGTGTGTATATATCATATGTGTGTGTGTGTGTGTGTATATAAGATTTGTATATATATATATACACACACACATATATATATATGTGTGTGTGTGTGTCCTCTGCTCATGTCTTATACATATATATATATATATTATTATTAGTGTGTGTGTGTATATATATACATAGATATGTATACACATATGTGTATACATATCTATGTATATATATACACACACATACATATATACACATGTGTGTGTATATATATATATACATAAATATGTATACACATATGTATGTATATATATATCATGAGAGCAGTATAACAAATAAATATATCATGTTTCAGATTCATAGCTAATGATATAACACTAACAACAATAATTTGAATTTAGATTTCATTGTTCAAACTTCAAAGTTTTCGATAGACATCAGCATAAAAAATATAGTACTACTACTAAGTACAACTATGTTTGTCTTATCTCCATTAATATCACCTTTGAATATTGCTTGTTGAGGAGGGAGGTATGCAATTTGTGCTCTCTAGGGAGAACATAAGAGGGTTGAATTGCCATACATCTCTCAACGTTCCTTTGAAACTAGGAGACCTGCTAAATGAAATGAGATGGCATTGTGAAATATCCCACCCCTGATAGGATATTTACTAACTAATTTTCTGCTTTTTCTGATTGCTTTTTGGTTTTATGTTTTTTGTTTTTTTGAGTTTTTTGAGATATATGCCAGTAAATGCAAATGAAGGAAATACTGAAGCAAATACAATAAACTATCAAATCAGATTCATCCTTGCTTTGCTTTTACAATGAAATCATACCCGGAAGCCAAAGCATTCATATTGCAAATTCTAGAAAACTTTAACAGCAGACTGGAAACCCTTGTTTTTGGATGCCTCCTTCAATAATCAGATTTCTCCACCATAAAATCGCTGCTCAGCTGTTGCAATGTTCTAGACGCCAATGGAGGTGATGAATGGACCCTCAAAATCTAGGCGATTCGGCTCAAAAGTTTCCACGCCTTAACAAGAGGCTGTATGGCTAGCACAAGATGGTATGGCCTGCATAAAGGAAACTGTATGGCCTGCTTATGTTGTCTCCCACGTGCCAAGAAATGGTTGCTCAATCAGCAACAAGGATATGAGCAGATATAAATTTTTGTTCTCAAACAATAATCCTCTAAAAACCTTGAAATGACAATCTCCAATGTGCACAAATATGATTCCTGAATGTAGCTTCCTGAAGAGCAACCTTTGGCTGGTATTTCACACCTGTGGATTGCAAAATCTGAGAGAGTTCTCATTCTCAAAGATTGATTTTCTTCCAGAAACCTGGTTCTTCCTTCACAACAAAAATGCTCATAAAATTGTATAAGAAAATGAATAATAAAAATGAGCTTTTTGAATTCTTATATACTCTTCTCAAAAAGCCACGATTCCTTTAGGGCTTTTAATCCATTAAATATTTAATGATATTTGCTTTTGTTGCTCAAGTGTTATAAACTTCATGTGAGCGCCCCCTTTTATGACTTAAATTATTGACCTTATGTTATAAAAATAAATCATATATTATAAGGTCATTAAACACCATTAATGACATCCACTTATAATTTAATTATTATTAAAGTTGACACTTTAATAATAATTAATAAATCATAACTCCATTAAAACTCAACATTAATTGATTCTACCAACACCATGGGGTAACCCACTGCTTCTACTGCTCATCTAAATGGCTTACTATAAATAGTAAGATTGAATCCAAATGTCCAGTGACTTGCTAAAAATAGTGAGTGCAAACGGAGCCTGAAACACCTTAGGAAGGTTGTCTCTGAATATCACCAAACACTGGAGAAGAGAACACATGAAATTGACACCCAAAAGTCATCTGGAGAACCAAGAAACTGCTAAACAAGGTCCTCTTAACACCAACATTAGCCTACGAGGACCTGTTGATAGGCTAATCTACCAATATATTGAAACTAACTAAGAAGGGGACATTTACACATTGGCATAAAAAATTTGGTCATTGAATCATTGGCTTGCTCATGTTTTTGCAAATTCAAATACCCCATCCTTGTATTTTTCTCACTTGCAATAGAAGTGGCCTTCTTCCCTCTATCATAACTCTCTCTAGTTGATATATTGGAATACTTGTCAATACATGGCAATGGTGTGCATGGACTATTCATGGTCGTACTAGTAGTTTTTGTCACTCTCCCCAACCAACTTTACCATTTCAAGCCACTATTCCAACAATATATTCCTACAAATTCTAACTCCATGTCCACTCTCACCTAATAAATGATGTTCAATCCTACTATAAACTCTTGTTAAAATTAGTTTTGCAAACATGGCACAATCAAATGCTTGCTGCTCTCTGCATTTTTACCCATTATTATGCTTAAATTAGCGATCAATTGCAACAAGGGTTTGTTTGGAGTTGAAAGGGCCTTTTGCAAGCTCCTAAAGAGAGCATGAAGGGCATGCAAAATGGTCTTTTGGTGTTGCAACAACACTTGGGTTTGGATTTCTAGAAGAATGGGAACCTCCAACACACCCCCCTCAACTTCCCATGAATTTATTTCTTCACTACCCATCTCATTGTCATCACTAGTGCTAGCACTCATATTTAATGTCAAAGATGAAAGATCAAAGAGATATTTCAGAGGTTGCTTGTGCTATAGAACTGTAGTTTTGAATTTTTTGTGTGATAGCAAACTTTTTTGTTTTTTTTTTTAAATTATAAATGAACTCCCTAAGTGTTATGTAAAAAAAGAGTAAAATGGACTATTATAGGCATGATGATGTAATATCCCTTGCTGATATAGATGTGAAAAATGAAGTTTTGCACCCAAGGAATATTGTCAAACAATTCAAATGCAAAGTCTGATCTTGCTGGTACATGGTACAGAATTTCAGTCATATCATATGAAATGGGTAACAAATCCAAAGATGGGTTGTGGATGCCTTCATTACCCTCCAAGGACAACTCTTGAGTGGCTGATTCACTATGAGTGTCATCACTAAAATCATCATCATCCTCAACCTCAACAAAATTTTCAGAATTAGACAAACTTTGCTTATCATTTTCTAGGGAGTGATGAAAGTCATGAATATGTTGAAGATGGAGCTTGGTTTGTTGAGCCAACAACTTGGCTTGCTTTGCCCTCTAAAGTGTCAACTTTGCTTATCAGCTGCTCCAAAGTGTCTAAAACTTGTCCCGAAATGAGATGCAACATCAAAATTTTCATGTCCTCTACTTGCATCATGTGTACCAACCAAAGTAGCACTTATGTCACTCCCTTTTCCATAATTAAAGGTTGCCGTATCATGAGAAAGTGAAGACATACCGCTGCTGTCCATGCACAAAAAATAGGGACTGATTTCAACTTGTTTGTCCTTGCCTTCGAATTCCTCCTTGGAATGATGAACCGATGCATGACCTTTGTGGCTTGAATCTATATTATCTTCCTCATGTTTATCACCCACAACTTGAGTGTTATCATAGAAAGATTCCATAATACCATCTACTTCATGTGACAATGTTGTTACCCCATGTTGATGTAAAGAAGTATGACTGCTGTCATCAAAATCAGAATAGTTGTCATACCATTGTGTAAAGTCTTCGCCCTTTTCAAGCACCTCTTCAATGCAAGCTTCATGCCCAACACTTGTAGACTCATCTTCACAAATTCTTCTATGTGTAAAGATTGCAATCTCATGAGAATGATGGGACATAATGTTGCTGTCCTCAAACAAATCAGTGATGATATCATGCCATTGTAAAGTGTCTCCATCATTATGCATAGTCGAATCACTAGTGGCTGCTCCACCAACTTCCACATGCACTGACATATCTTGGACCTTCAAATCACAATCTGTTTCTTCACCATGAAAGGATGAAGTAATGCTAGACTCACCTAATGAAGCATCACAAGAACCCATACCATCATGTGGCTGCCCTAATGTAACTGATTTTTCTTCAACCATCACCTGCTTTTCTTCAATCTTGGAGTCATCATGAAGTGTCATGTGGTCCATATCTTTTTCTATGCAAATCCAATTTTTGTTTTCCATAGGATCAGTTATATGTTGATCACTAACTGCTGCAAATTCATTGTAAAGATTTCTAGACACTTCACCTGTAGAGATTTCTTGTTTCTCATTATCCTTTCGTTTATATTTTTCAAACATCATTAGATATCCCCTTTTAAATTCAGGATCACTCATCAAATCATACAAATTCTGCATCAATTCATACGTGGATCTGTCAAAAGCCATAACGTCTTCGTTCTAAATTTCAATGACTCACCCAACAGGATGGCAGGAGACCGCTCTGTTACCACTGTAATATCCCTTGCTGATATAGATGTGAAAAATGAAGTTTTGCACCCAAGGAATATTGTCAAACAATTCATATGCAAAGTCTGATTTTGCTGGTACAGAATTTCAGTCTGATTGTATGCTTGAGAAGTAATGATAAAATGCTTCAAATGCTTATGAATCAACACTACAATGATTAAACTACATTCTAAATGCAAATATGACTCTTTTTGATCCTTTTCAATGCACATAAATGATTTCTATACGCAAACTAATCACCTACAGCCAAGTGACATTTTGTCATACAATTGGCATGCATACTAATTAGCTGAGTATGAATGATATTAAAATGCTTAATGACAACAATATATAACCAGCAACTGATCTCTCCTTGATTGAAATGATTTATTCAATACAATGCTCATACAAGGTAGCCAAGACTCTTGGCAATTACAATATTTTTCCAATTTACAACAATGCTGGTAATAATATGCATCTACAACTGCAAATATGATTATACTAAATACAATGCTAGAAGTTGATAGAAATTCAAAGAACCTGGCCTCATGAAGCGCCTTGGATGAGAGACGAAGTAGCAATCAACAACAAGCCCAAATAATATTCTCCAAGCCCAAATCAAATTGCTTAAGTTGCCGCCCTTGTTCTTGCCTGACAAATGTTTAAATAATTAATTGTAGCACCAAACTCCTTCCAATTTGCCCCTAAAAGGATTGTCTCGACGATAGGAATTGAATGCAACAATACCCAAAATGATTGGCTTTCTCAATCAAAAGATATGAGCAAAAACACGAGACTCACATAGGCTGATCAGCCTCCATGACAGCAGATTATGAAGGTCTGAAAATGCAACTGAAACTTTACAAAATATCACCCAAAATACTCCCAAAGGGAGCACCCTTATTCTCCTCAATGAATCGATGCAAAAATGGAAGTCAACAAACAATTTTCTGCATACTCCAAACCAAGTCGACCTCTATGAAAGCTGAAGTAATATGCAATAAGCTCAATGTGAAAGACTGACTATCTTCCACTCACAATGCAACCCTTTGGAGGAATATTTCACCACCTCAGTTATGCTAATCAAAGGAAGTTTTCGTTTCCTATGATTCAAAGATGAAATCTGCAGAAACCCTTGGCTCCACAAGAGAAATTATCAAATAGCAATAGCAAATCTGGATGATGAGACAATGGCTGGCCTCACCTATTTATTCTTTTTTCACCAAGAGGTCGGCCCACAATCTAGAAGCTTCTAGAAATAATATAATATTTTATTATATTTACACTTTATTATAATAATATAAAATATAACTCATAAAGTGCAAATATGATATCCAACACAATATGTTATCCAACGATATGTTTTCTAACATGATGTGTTATCAAATAGTATGGTGTCAAACAGTGTGTTATCCAACATTATGTTTTCAAACATGTTATGTTATCCAACATCCAAAATATCATGAGAAATGACTATCCAATGCATCCGATGAGCCAACCAACGCCTGGGTAACTGCCAAGAGGACCTTCTAACCATGCTCTATTAGCCTACAAGGATCAGGAATAGGCTAATTCCTCTAAACTCTAACACTCATGAAAAAGGGGACATTACAGATGAGTAGAGCATACCCTAATGGCTAGAAATGTAGCAGTCTAGACTATAGAGCAATGTCCCTTCCTAGCTGTGTAAATGTCTTCAAGGCTTAAGTTGTTGAATGATATCATTTTTGAGAACTGAATGAAACAAAAAACTAGATAGTAGAAAGTGGTGGTAGGCTGAAGGCACAAAGGAATAACTATTACAAATGTAATGAATCATTGAATATGTTTTATTAGGGTTGGATAAGGGGGTGTGGGGCTTTGTGGGACCCCCACACCCCTTTAAAAAGTTTATTTTTCATTTTCTAAATGTCTCAGATATCCTTGATTGTCCAAGAGATAGCTAGATTCCTCATGGATGTTTCTATTTCATTAGCGTCGTTTTCAAATTATGTCAAAGTTTTGAGGAATTTAGGGGATGGCCAAGGCATGCACTTGTTAGTGGAAACGCCATGGGGGACATGGATGACAATTTAATGGTTGAGGATGTGTCCCCATGGAACACATCATGAAGTCTAACCTCTGTATATAGTGGTCTTTACGACATTGGGATTGACCATATATAGAGAAACTTCAACTAGATTGGTAATCTCTATTGTTGCTTAGTTGGATGGAAAGTATATCAAATGAAAAAATTCCTTTTTGAATGAAGATTTAGTGGAGGAGGTCCATGCGAGGCGGCCACAAGGGTTCTAGGTTCCAAGAAAAGAACATTTTATATGTAGGTTGGGTAAGTCCTTGTATTGAGGTAAGTAGGTTCCTAGAACTTGGTTTATCAAACTTGATTGACACTTTAAAGCTTCAAGGTTTAGAGGAAGTTTTTGATCTAGATCTCTATATAGAAATTACTAGTAG
>VDFB02254647.1:0-87483 GCA_007258455.2 Sequoia sempervirens
ATACCCTCCAACCATGCATGACACTTTTGACTAGCTATGAAAACCCAAATCATAGTGAACCGACAAAGTGTAAGCAGTGACTTTTACACCTACTTTGGCCAAAGTTTTGATATATATAATCAATCCACTTTTCTAAGAAGTGTCGTAAGTTCACCCACCCCTTACTCAACTTGGAAACTCTAGTGACTTGTGTTTAACTCTTCTCTTGGTTTTCCCCCAAGGTTAAAAATCATAAACAATATTTCATTAAAAAGTGATGACACACTAATATTGATTTAATCAACCAAATAGGTTTAACATAATATTTTGAATACCCTATTACATACTTGTAATAATCTAGGTCTGGAAACTACCTCTTATTCAAGTTCTTTCTTTCTAAGTCAATGTCCAACTTGACTGGCTATCTTCTTCTACTAGAGTACCCAAGTTCTGCTCTTGCAACATTTAGGGTCTAGGCAACTGCCTCTTACTCAAGTCCTTAGTTTTAACCATGGGAGTAACTACTCTCTTATTTCATACCCAATTAGTTAATACTGATGACACCATGTCACCGACTAGACACACCTAGTATCAATCTAAAGCATTGACAATATGTCTATATGTATAATCTAGTATTAAGCTTGAATTGAAGATTACTTCTTCGTATTAAGTTTCAGACTCTTTGTTGTCATACCTAATATGGCTTCGTCCTTCTAGGATGCCATAATCAATCTGGTTATTCAAGACATTAAATATCATTTGATTTGATTCAATATTAAATATCATATTCATAGTAATGTCCAATAACAAGTAAGCATATTAAGGTGTTTAACTTCTCGTAACTCAACTATGAACCATTTGACCAATCTCCAAATTTCGCATGGTTTTCTTCCAAGTTATCCTTTGCATAATTTATATAAGGTACCTATGTTTGTATGTGCATAGACATTCATATAACTTTTCCTTCAATATAGCACATATATTCACATGTTTAAATGTATGATAAGTTCATATCCAATCTGGAGAATATTTTCTTCTTGAGAGGAGTTTGTGCTTCTGCACCTTAAAATCTCCTCGCATTATGACTTGTGTTTTTTCAAGAACGTAAAGTCCTCTTCTTAGAATTAAGTTACTATGAATAGGTAATGATATAGACTCTTGGTGAAAGTATATATGATAATATCATTCAAAAGATAACAAGGATGTATTTACTTCTAATACGTGCTCAACCCTCTTATTGGAAAACAATATAAACTCATTCAAATACAATATTGTATTAATTTAATAATATCATATCACCCTACTTAGCTTCTCTTGCTATGTTATTCTAACAAGCTGGTGGTTTGGGTTTCACACAGCTTCGGTAAGAATGAACCTTTCAATGGGTTTTCTTTCTCTCGAGTATATTCATAAATAATGCTTATAATCACATAATGCGTCATAATCTAATAAAGTAATTCAAGATAACAACTTATTATGCTCTTCTAATTCCCTAATCCATCATATCTATTTGTATTTCTAAAGTATCTCTTTGTGTAGATAATCTAGTTATTTGTACATGCACCCACATACTTTTTAATAGCAATAATTTGCACTCACTAATTGCACAAGAAATTTTAGACAATAGAAAAGCTTAAAATCATAATTAAAATGAGAAAGAGAAAGAGATATTTTAACCATGCCAGGATTAAAATAGCTCCAGTCGAATTTCCCATAACCTCTTGCTTCAAATGTGCTCAATGGATCAGTCTTCAACTATTTCCTCCTCTATTCTCATCTCTCCTCTCAACTATTTCTTCTCTTCTTTGCTTCTAATATGATATGATACAACCACTTAGCAATGCACCACTTAAATAGCAGCCTTTCCTCTCAAACAACTAACTCCTCACTAACTCTTGAATACTCTATGCTCTCTAAATCTCAAATATGTTGCTGCTTAGAATAAAAAGAACACACAAAATGAATTGAAAATGAACCACCAAATAGTGAGTTGTTGTTCCTCTTTTATACTGAAAATGGAGAGAGATTGACTACTAAGAGAAAGCTAAAAATAAATCCACTTCTCTTATGTCTTGCCAGTTGCGGAAGCTAGTTGTTCAATTTCAGTTGCAAACATGAATTTGAAACCAACTCTATTACCTTCCAAGATGACACAACCTACTGGGTGCAGCCTCTCTTACCTAATGACAATTTTATCACAACAGAAAAAGTCTTATGACTATCAAAAGCAACTTCTACCTCTCAATCATTCACCCAAGTCGTGGGCTTCAAATAGCTTAAATCACATGTCTTTTACTTGGTCAAAGCGCTCTTTCCATGGTTGTGCAACAGTTTATGAAACACTATTTAACTTTGCCACATTTGTGGCACTTTTTGCCATCTATTTCTTTGCAAGATATGGCACCAATTTTGGCATCCTTTAATGGTTTAAACAACCATTAAAGGTAGTTATCATTTTTTCCTTTTAGGGCATATATACCATTATATCAAGTGGCTTACTTTTCATTTAATATGGCTGCAAATATTATCTTTAATATTATATATATATCAATATATATTATAATATATACTTAAAATATATTCATAATAGTATTATATTAATAAATATATATTTGTCATTCAATTATAATATTTATATATTAATATATATATATATATGTACAACATTCCATTAATTATAATAGTATATATGTTAAGATACATATATACGATAATCATTTAGAAAATTTAATAATATATCTATATATTAATATATATATATATATGATAATCTATATAATATATATGCCTCATTTAATTACCTGCACTTATATTACGCATATACATACATATATATGCCCCCTTATATACATATTTATATACTCTCTCTCTATATATATGTGTGTGTGTGTGTGTGTGTGTGTTGAATGCACAAGACAACTAAGAGGGGGGTGAATCAATTGTACCTTAAAACCTCAAAACCCTCATTTACATTCAAATCCACATTCATTCATTAAACCCTTAAATCTATTATGATGAATTAACATGAAAAGAAAATAATAGAAACTGAAACAACTTAGCACTATACAAGAGAACACCAAATTTATGTGGAAAACCCAAAAAGGGAAAAACCACGGTGAGGATTAGCTCACAATATAAGTTATATCAACATCGAATACAATAGGGCTCGCTACTAGAGGGCTCACTACCAAAAGGGTCACTACCAGAATAGAAAAGAAGATAGAGAAGAAATGTTACACATAGAAAAGCATCTCAATGCAACAGATAATCTACCACAATGACATCAACACCTTCATAGTCTAATTGAATAATTGTAGCCACCTTCTGCTCAGTGCATCTAGTAAACTAACACATGAAAGCTTGCACAACATTTTTCCATTTCACACTCTAACACTCTGCACTTCACATCATTCACATATCTCGCATCTATCTTCACATCCTTCAACAACTCAACTCATACTTATACCATCTTCAACTTTGAAACCTTCTCCAAGATCAGCTATGCACATCAAATGTGCAAATTCAAATTAGGTCGATTCCAAAACATTTCTATGGTGGATAGAAGTGAAAGTGGACCATATCAAAGCTTAATTGGGACCCAAATCTATAACACCACACAACTACACACTTCTATAAGCAATGTGTATTCATCACAAGTAGTGTAAACACCAGGTCAGTCATTACCCATGCAAACACCATTAAAATTTTACGTACACACTTCCTCAATCCCAAGGATGACTTATGAACCACACACCATGCTTGAGCATGATCTAGAATATTCATCAAACACCTTGAAATCCAACAAACTCCTTCGCAACAACTTTCACTTGAAGAATGTACACACCCAGTACATTCATACAACTTTGTTATACATTGTTACACGAGAAACTAACTTCTAAATAACCAAATCTCAAACCACCTTGACTGGACAAAGATACCAATACTATCAACACTCCAAAACTACAAGACCGAAAACCACTCTGCAAAGAAATACAGAGCAAAAATATTTCTCCCAGACACCTTTGTAATACATATTTTCCTCTTTTTATCAAATTTTCTTAAAATCACTTGGAAACCAAGCACCAGAGACACATCCTCATCATCTTTAGCACTTTGACAACACAACTAAACCAATTGCAACATAGTAACTCAACCACATATCCATAGACAAAAGCTTATCAAAGCAACTAATCAAAGCATCAATTACTCTCGTTCTTGCAACAATCTTATCCAACAATAGACATTAATGACAACACGAGCTTGTTGACATCAATGACAACACCAACTGCTCATACTTGCAACAATCTCCCCCTTTGTCATTGGTGGCAACACATGATGTGAAAAACCATCAAATACAAAACAACTCTAAATACCAACACACTGCAGCTCTTCACATTACTTCTCCCCCTAAATAACTTATCTTTTTCACATTATTCTCTCCCCTTTTGTAGCTTTTCTTCTTTACTTATTTCTCTCTCCCTAAATGAATTGTTCCTTTTTCACATGACTTTCTCTCCCTCTTATTACTTATTATTTTTCACATATTTTCTCTCTCCCCCTTTGACATCAATGGAAAAGGACATAAAAATATGTGCATTGTTTATTCTCTTCCTTTGACATCAATCAACTTGCTTACTAATTCTTTGCAACTTATTTTTCCTTTGCTGCTTTGTATACTCCCCCTTAGGAGCACATAGCAAACTATACTAAATCAGCAATCACTACACAATGACCACACACTCTTATGATTGCAACAATCAGCAATGCTACTACCTACTCCCCTTGAGAGGTAGCCACCAACATCAATCCAGACCAAGGAATGAATCTTGAGATCGATTTAACTAATGCATCTCCTTATGCATCTAGTTCAAAAAAGGATGGGAAACAACCCCCAACTTCTCCTAGAGATACTCAAAAGTATGCTTGGGAAGAGACTTAGTGAATATATCAGCAATTTGATACTTTGTAGGTACATATTCAAGCTTCAATTCATTCTCCAAAACCTTCTCTCTCAGAAAGTGATATCTGATTAAAATATGTTTTGTCCTTGAATGCATCACTGGATTCTTTGAGATATTTATTACACTTGTATTGTCAGAGAAGATAGAAATTAGTTCATCATACACCACTCTAATATCCTTCAATGTTTTCCTCATCCATAACACCTATGTGCAGCAAGATGCTGCTACAATGTACTCAACCTCTGTAGTATATAAAGAAACTAAATCTTGTTTCTTGCTTAGTCATGATACCAATCTACATCTAAGAAAGAATGCACCACCACTTGTGCTTTTCCTATCATCAACACAACTAGCCCAATTTGCATTTGTGTAGGCACTCAAAGTGAAGTTAGTATCATTTGGATACCACAAGCCATGATCTAAAGTACCCTTCAAGTATCTAAATATCCTCTTTACTACTACAACATGTGTCTCTCTAGGATCTTCTTGAAATATAGCCACAAGACAAACTGCATGCATGATATCTTGTCTAGTAGCAGTTAGATATAACATTCCACCAATCATTGATTTGTACTTGCTCTAATCAGCCTTAGCAAATTCATCATTCTTGCTCAGCTTGCAACCAGTAACCATAGGAGTACATACTAGTTTGGAGTCTTCCATTCCAAACTTCTTTAATATTTCTTTGACATACTTTGATTGTGAGATGAATACACCTTTGTCTATTTGATTGATTTGTAGCCCAAGGAAGAGATTCATCTCTCCAAACATAGACATCTCAAACACTTTTTGCATCTCTTATGTAAACTTTTTACACATAGTTCTATTGCCTCCAAAAATTATGGCATCAACATACACAACCACAATCAAGATTTGATTTTTTTCAACTTTGAAGTAAATGTTACTATTTGTGGTACCTTTATTGAATCCTTGCATACCAAGCTCTAGGAGCTTGCTTCAATCCATATAATGCCTTCTTCAATCTGCAAACCATTTGGTTTATCTGATAACTAAAATCCTTATGGTTGTTCCATGTATACTTCTTCTTTCAATTCTCCATTCAAGAAAGAAGACTTCACATCCATTTGATAAACTTTGAAATCCTTGTGTACTGCAAAAGCTAAAAGCATCCTGATAGCTTCCATTCTTGCCACTGAAGCAAATGTCTCCTCAAAATCTATTCCTTCAACTTGTGAATAGCCCTTACACACAAGCCTTGCTTTATTCCTTACCACTTCTCCATTCTCATTTAGTTTGTTTCTAAATACCCACTTAGTTCCAATTATGTTTTTTTTGCATACATTGGGACAAGTTCACAAGTTTGATTCTTCTCAATCTGCAGTAGTTCTTCCATAGCCTTCATCTAATGTTTGTCTTTGCATGCCTCAATATTATTTTAGGTTCAACTTCAAAAAGTAAACACAAATTTACCTCCTCTTCAACAACTTTCCTTCTTGTCAATACACCTTTTCTTTTGTCTCCAATGATCTATTCTTCAGAATGATTACTCTACACATACTTAGGGGTTCTAGGGATCTTTTTTGGATCTTCTTCCTCTTCAATTTCCCCTTCCTTTCCCTTATATTTTTCTTTTTCTCTAAATTCAAACTCATCTGATTCATATCCATCTATCACCATCGATTTCTAAAAATATTCATCAACCTTGACACTTGCACTCTCAACAATCTTTCTGAGTCTCTTGTTGTAGCACCAGTAGGCTTTGCTTTTAGTAGAATACCCAAGGAAGATTCCTTCATTAGAACTTGTAGCAAAGAAATTTTTTCTTCATCTCTTCTAATATAACACTTGCTTCGAAACACTCTAAAGTACTTGACAGTAGGGATCCTTCCATACGAAAACTCATAGGGAGTCTTTGTGATCTTTCCTTTTGCTTGAACTCTATTAAATATGTAAATAGTAGCATGAATTGTTTCTCTCCAGTAGACTTCCAGTAGGATAGCTTCTTTCATCATAGTCCTTACAGATTCTTGAACAGTTCTTTTTTCCTTTCAACCACTCCATTTTTATGAGGAGTCCTATCACCTTGAACACTTCTTATTCTTGTAGGACCACAAAGATCTGTATGTACCAATTCCAATAATCTAGTAGAAGATTATTCTTTTCCTTTGAAACTTCTTGTTTTCTTTCCAATTTGAAAATTTGTTGGTGTTTTTCCCAGTAGAACCTTGAAGTTCTCTAAAGGGTAGCCAACCCTTATGCTCAATAAACATTAAAGCTAGTGGCCAAAAAATGAGGAAAGGATTCTAAGACCTTCACTCCTACTCTTTAGGCTCTGTGGGACATAGGAGGGTGTTCCTTATTGTGCTCAAGTGATGTATGTCCAATTGAGAACACATTTATACACATTGATTCCTATTAATTGCAAATAAATGCAATCACTAAAGATTTGGAAAACCTTTGAGCAAATTATCATCTACTTGCTAGGAATAGGGGAATACTTCAAACTCACACTTCATCATTGAGAGATTTTATAATGAATTTTTATTCTCATTTTAAATCCATAGTTAGGCATATCACTAGTTCATTCACTTGCAAAATTTCTTAACAAATAGACCAGTGCTTTATCAATTGGGCTAATAGAGTCGAATATGCAATAACCAGTAATATATCAGCCATTTAATTCAGACATTAATGGACTATTGTCATACTACTTTGTAGTATTCAACTCACTACATCTAGAACACTACTTCTTACCAAATCCTATACTCTTCACTCACAGATCTATGATTTTACTTAAGCATTTAACCAAATCTTTGAATTGAAGCAAAAGCAAATCCACACATCCAATTAAAACAATTGGAGATGAACAAAAAGATCATTGATCATTTTCATTTATAATCTGCAAGAGAAATGCAAAGGAGAGTACATGCTCGAGAATTAAGATTTTCTGCTATATCTATGGCTTCTATAAAACTAATTTAAGATTCTTAAATACATGACCATAGTCAAGACTATTTACTATTCTATTCATTAATATTTTCTATAGTATACTCTTTCCTAAAGTTAGCTTCTACCTAAATAATCACAAGACTCAAAAATTGAACCCCTTGCAATGAGCCCTGAAATCCCTTTTATAGATCAAGGGACAACAAGCATCCAACTCAATTGCAATTACATTTCATATGCATTTCATTTCAAAACAAATTTCAACTATATTTTAGATATTTCCCAAATGGTTGCATGTAATCATTTACCAAACATGGGAAACAAAATTTACACCAATTTCCCAAAAAGAACCATTCGATGCCGCCAAAATCACTGTTAGTTGTTAGTGAGCCTTTGCATTCCACACCCATGTCGAGCCAAAAAAGTTCCTCATGATATCTTCAGAAAACCACCTAAGATAACACAATAGACACAAAACTCCACCAAAGCACCATTATAGCCAAACAAGAAAAACCAAAAACCAGAAACTAGATGCAATTCCATTCAACTAGAACCAAAACTAGAATACACACGCCCACTTCGTGTCTTCACAGAGGCAGGGGAAGCCACTACTTCTTCTTCGTCAATGTCCTTTCTAGCAACAAAATGAATATGCCCACTTGGTTTTTTCACTATAATTAGGGCAACCACTACCACCTCGTCATCCAAATTTGGCACTTCAGTCATAGCCATAATATACTGGCGATAACTAGAATCTATCTCAGTTTCACTATTTGAGGGGCTCTCTGAAATATCAATAGGAGAATTATGCCATCCAAGATAACCTCTACCATACCTAATCTTTCTCCTCACTTCCCTCACAAACTTTGCAGGCTCCTTCTACTTAGCCTTTATCATTTCTCCAGTCACAACTCAGCTCCTTAATTGGTAGTTGATCCTCACAGCAACCTGTAAAGTTTTCTTGCCATGGGCCTCTTTCTTACCCTCTTGCTTAGGAGTTGAAGCAACTATGGGCATGCTTTGTTCACCCTCTAGAACATTATAGTGTGGTCCTTGCAAGTTGAGTCGTGGAGACTTCCACACTGGGGAAGCAGAAACAACTATCTTGCTCATTTTCACTGAGGACAAGAATTCACAAATGCAGAACACTCTTCTCACAAACTTAGAGAATTTTAGCTCTTGATTGCAATGGAAAAAATGAAAGCCATTAATCCACATTTATCTATCAATTTGATCATGTTGATCATCAATGCTTAATGAAAGTCGCATGAGCGAGCAGATGATTAACCATAGGCATCCACATCACAATTGTTAATTACCCAGGTACATAAAAATCCGTGTATCATCCTCAATGATTATAGGAGATTAATTGCTCACACGCACCAAGATCAAATTGATCACTCCTGTAGATCTTATACCATTAATGCTCACTTTCACAGAGACAAATGGCTATTACCTTCATATTTCTAGTTTTGAATGTCAACTGTTGATTTCTTGATGAGATGGAGCATTGAATGGCTCAGATTGGGTTAATTAGATTTGAAATCTCATCTCTATTGCTTATTAATTTCCTAGCCATTGAAATTTTTCCATTTAAGTACCAACACACCCATCCACGGGCTCCACTATTCACCTCCAAGCAGTCGAGGAATCTACATGTCATTCAATCGCAAACCTCGCAAGTCTCTAGCAAAAACTATTTTAAAACTTGTGTAGTGAGCAATGAACGATTAAGATTTGATCTCTAGATTGTATTTCAGCCATCAATCTCAACACCATTGAGCATCGGGTACTTTGAATGTAGACCAGGACCCACCTTAGTGAGTACACACGTCAACCAATCGTAGACCTCATGCCATCTTGAAAACCATTATTTAAGTCTTGCACAGTATGCAATGAATGACTGGGATTTGATCTCTAGATCCAACGGGTGGGATTTCTACACATGCCAATAAAGTTAGTCATAAAAAGGGGCCATTACTAGGCCGATGATACTTGACCCTCAGGAAAATGACCTAAGAGATAAGTTTCTTGCCATAAAATATTTTTCCCGACTTTAGGAAAAATTTAAATCAATAAAGGGCACGGGGCAACCGACAAACCTAGATAGAAGGAGACGGTGATAATACGCACTCAATGACTTAAGTGGTGACTTAAGTGACCGGCGACTGGCTACAATAGGACAACTTATAATTAAAATGCCTAAGGGTTTATGATAAAAATGTGTAAGGTAAGGGTTTCTAGACCACGCCCCCAACCCATCTTTGGACATAGAGGCTCACAATCATGATTTGCTCAAAATTTTGCAAAAATTTTGGAAGCTCTATTAATGGCTTATGCTCGGGGACGCATACCCCTGGTGGGTATGGTGAGAATCCAGATCTTAAGGTGAAGCAGACCAGCAAAACAACACAAAAAACTAGGAGCTTTCCCAAACAAGGCAAGCAAACACAACCCAAAAACAAACAAACCAAACCTATATACAATATTTACATATCAGTGCAATATGTTTCCATTCAAATTTTGGGAGCCTCTTTAGTTCCATAGGCTTCAATTCCCAAATTGGGGGCCCCATGCCCCTAAACTTAAAGGCAATTCTTTCCTCTGTCAAAGACCTTATCCTCAAATAGTTGTAATGGATCAACACTTTTACCAAGCATTCTTACACAGTCAACTCCATTATGATTAGCACAATCGACCGTACGTGCTACAAAACTACCATGTTCATTAGCTTGTTCCAATATATGCCTATCTGATTGAAATAGAAAGGTGAAACATTCATATTCCATTTGATCATGAACTTTGACATCACATTCAGTCTGTACATCAAACTGGAATCCTTCATAGACACTTTTTTGTATGCTAGGCCAACAATCCCTTGATGTATCAGAAAGAAAGGATACATATTCAGGAACATCTTCATTCTGCTTAACATAAGTGTTCTCCTCACTAGATAGAAACATGTTCATAATCATGCTAAGAATCTAAGGAGCATCAACAAATAATTCAACTGCACATTCATAGTGATCAACATCATACCCCATGCCATTTGCATCATTTGGTTTCCCTTTATCTTCTTGTGTAGCTAAACTTTCCAACTCTGCCTCACACAAACATTCATGTGTAGTTGGGATATCAACATGTTCATCAGTATCTTCATTATTTGTAGCACTGTATTCAAGATCAACACCTTGAATAGTGACATTTTTTCCTTTATATTCTTCATCATTCACCCCAGTAACATGGTCAGCTGATGGAAAAACCAAATCACCTTTCAAGTATCCTTTAGATGCAATTTTCTCATTCACTTGTGAACAATTTATATTATGGATGCCTGCACCACTACATCCTTCATGTGACTGAAGCATTCATGGATCATCCTCATAAGGGAAATTACATTCTTGAGAAAAAAATTCAGAGACTTCAATCTCCTCATGATCCTTAATCTCACCTACAACCTCAGTACCAAATGTGAAAGGTTCATAAGCATTACTTTCACAATACTCATCAGTGCTTAACTTTGTCTACTCATAGCAATATCCTGACCATGTGTCAAATGCATTATCAGAGTCCTCATCAAAGATTGGATTATTTCTACAACAATAAGGATCATCACTTCTATTAGTTGGTGGGGGTGGAGTCTCATCAAATAAAGGATTATCCATTATCTTCATTGTTGTCATGGGAACTTCGGCCTCCTTAGCATGAAAATATAAATCTTGCAAATCATCATCACAGTCAAAATCAAAATAATCACTTGAAGAGCATATAGAGTCATCTTAATTTTTTCCACGTCATTTTTAATCGACATCATTGGCTCATGGTCTAGGAAATCTTCACATGAAGAAAATTGTTCATTCTCAAGCAAACAAACACTCCCATTATTATCAATATATCTTCTTGAAGTAAAGGATCCAATCTCCACTCCATGAGAATAATCATAGTCCACAGAGGAATAACATGACTCAATTCCATCACAGCTACCACAACATGAAAACTCACTGATACTAAGGTTGCATTTAGGCTCCTCAGATTGGGTGTCTAAACTCTCATTTTCAATACCTTGATCATTGGTTTGTGACAAGGCCTCATCAACGTTAGCACTATTGCTATTGATTAAATCATGACATGGAGTCACCTCTTGTACCTCTTCCACTTCATTATTCAAGACATCCTAAGGACACAAATCAGGCACATCCCTTCCACTATCATATTGTGTATCTTCGTCTCCATCACTAATGTATTGATTTGCAGATATGTCATTTGTGAATTGATTACAATCATTACACTCTCTCATATAGTAGAATGGTTGTTCATATTATGATGCACTTTCTTCATTTCTTGGTATTGTTTCCTAATCATTCTCATTAGAACAATTCCCACTAACATTTGGGGGCATCACATGTTATGCATAATTATTCTTAGCTCTCTACAATCTTTATCCAATTGATTACTTGTCCCAAACTGTGAGGCTTCAATTCCTTTGGTAGGGTACTCAGTCCTGATTGGTACATTTCACAGAACATATCAATGCATATTGAATCTTCTGGTCTAACACTTTTGGGTACCTCAAACAAGGCATCCACAAATTTGGAGAACAAATCATAAGGTGATTCTCCTTTGTGCCTTTTTATTTCATACGATTTTTTAACAAAAGACACTTGATCAACTTTGCTTTGATCTTGTGAACATTCAACTTGGAGCTCACTATGATCTTCATGTTGTGGTGATGGAGAAATGGGCACAGTAGAAGCCTTATCATCTTGACATAAATCTCTAATGATTTATCCATTGGTTCTATTTGCCTAAAATTTGCTAGAAGGACCAATACTGGCGGCTTAATATCCTTTCATCATTGAATATTCCAAGTTGTTCTCAATATCTATAGAAATTTGATATGCTTGATGCAATGTTACAGGCTCTTTGTCTCTAAATATGTAACTCATCTTTTTATCAAATGCACCTAAGTACACAACCAAACATTCTACATCATTTGGTCTTATGCTTTCAGGGATCTCTCTTAATATCTTTGAAAATCTGAGATTAAAAGAGGGGACTAACTCATCCTCTGCTTTCTCCATGCTCATGAACCTTTGTCTTATTAAGATTGGATCAATCCTTTCACCAAACTGCTCCATGAATACTACTTTAAACTCTTCCCATGAATGTATGAAAGATGTTGGTAGATATGAGAACCAATCTCTTGCATCTCCTTTTAAAGATTGAACAAACAATTTCATGACAACATCCTCAAAGTCCAATTCATAATCTCCCATCACATCAATAAACTCTTGCAGATGTTTACTTGTTGATTCAAATTTTCCACCATTAAACTTTGGTACCTTTTCTCTAATCTTAGATGGTACAGCATTTGGGTAACCACAAATGTTACTGAAATCTGCAGCTCTATACCTTTCTATACTGAAATTTCTTTGATATGACAAAGGTTTCCCATTATACATTGTTATGTGTGGTTCCCTACCAATATGCACAAATGGATAATGCATTTTCTCACACTTTCAACAAGGATTATTAGATCTACCTTGTAATTGCAAAAGGAAATTCAAATTTCCTTTGCAATTATGATCTTAAGCTCTTGGCAATGTATACCTTCTATCTATTTTGCTTAAGATCTTAAAATATAACATGCTTCTCCATCATAATACATGAATTTCAATTTACACTTTAAACGCATGTGCAATTACCACTACTATTCCCTCATTTAGTGCTACTTCACCTAACAGGGAATCATTTACATCTTGAGTCCTGAAGATTTCTCATAATTTTCTTGCAAATATAATAATATCTTCTTTTAAATTTGTGAGAATACCTAGAAATTGGTAGCAGCTACTAAACTTTCTTCTTCAACTGCAAAATTTCAAGATATGGAATGTTTTTGTATTCTTTGTCGGGTTCTTTTAGACAGAGTCGCCACCTCTTCTATAGAGGATTAAACTTCAAACAACATGAAGTTCCTTCAAAGGTAAATCTCGTTATGGGTCTTCTCCAACAATGGAGTCACACTCAAATTCTTTGAACTTTGTTGCAACCAAAATATTTCTAGGTCCAAGAGCTTCTCAACATTTGAACCAAAGTTCAAATTCACCAAATATTTGACTCTGAAATACAACAATATGCAACTGTCCAAGATTAAAAGTTGTCCCCATCAAAGTCATCAATTTTGTTGGTGTTTTTCCCAACAGAACCTTAAAGTTCTCTAAAGAGTAGCCAACCATTATTAGCTTCTTCATTCTTTGTAACAGTTCTTTACTTGGGCGGATGGAACTTATCAATTCCATTCCTACCCATTCTGGAACATTTTGAATGGGATTCTATTTCTGGAATTAGCGGGGTCATTAATATAACAATCGGGATCCTAATTATATTAGCTAAAGCCTATCTGTTCTTATTTATTTCTATCATGACAAGATGGGCCTTGCCTAGGATAAGAATGGACCAATTATTGGATCTTGGGTGGAAATTTCTTTTACCTATTGCTCTGGGTAATCTATTACTAACAACTTCTTTCCAACTTATTTTATTGTGACTAACTTTCTTTTCTACTTCGTGAAGAGGTTCTATATTCTCAATTCTACAATATGTTCAAGAATCATCAAAGCTAGTGACCAACAAATGAGCAAAGGATTCTAAGACCTTCACTCCTACTCTTTAGGCTCTACGGGACCTAGGAGGGTGTTCCTTATTGTGCTCGAGTGATGTTTGTCCAATTGAGAACACATTTATACACAGATTGATTCCTATTAGTTGCAAATAAATGAATTCATTGAAGATTTGGTAGACCTTTGAGTAAATTATCATCTACTTGCTAAGAATAGGGGAATACTTCAAACTCACACTTCATCATTGAGAGATTTTTTAATGAATTTTTTTTCTCATTTTAAATCCATAGTTAGGCATATCACTAGTTCATTCACTTGCAAAATTTCTTAACAAATAGACCAGTGCTTTATCAATTGGGCTAATGGAGTCGAATATGCAATAACCAGTAATATATCAGCCATTTAATTCAAATATTAATGGACTATTGTCATACTACTTTGTAGTATTCAACTCACTACATCTAGAACACTACTTCTTACCAAATCCTATACTCTTCACTCACAGACTTGTGATTTTACTTAAGCATTGAACCAAATCTTTGAATTGAAGAAAAAGAAAATCCACACATCCAATTAAAACAACTGGAGACAAACAAAAAGATCATTGATCATTTTCATTTATAATCTGCAAGAGAAATGCAAAGGAGAGTACATGCTCGAGAATTAAGATTTTTTGCTATATATGTGGCTTCTATAAAACTAATTTAAGATTATCACATACATGACCATAGCCAAGATCATTTACTATTCTATTAATTAATATTTTCTATAGTATGCTCTTTCCTAAACTTAGCTTCTACCTAAACTATCACGAGATTCAAAAATTGAACCCCTTGCAATGAGCCTTGAAATCCCTTTTATAGATCAAGGGAGCAACAAGCATCCAACTCAATTGCAATTACATTTCATATGCATTTCATTTCAAAACAAATTTCAATTGTATTTTAGATATTCCCCAAATGGTTGCATGTAATCATTTACCAAATAGGGGAAACAAAACTTACACCATTTGCCCAAAAAGAACCATTTGATGTTGCCAAAATCATTGTTAGTTGTTAACAAGCCTTTACATTCCATGCCCATGTCAAGCCAAAAAGTTCTTCATGATATCTTCAAAAAGCCACCTGAGTTAACACAACAGACACAAAACTCCACCAGAGCACCGTTATCACCAAAGAAGAAAAACCAAAAACCAAACACCAAATGCAATTCCATTCAACCAAAACTAGAACCGGAATACACACGCCCATTTCGTGTCTTCGCAAAGGCAGGGGAAGCCACTACTTCTCCTTTGTCAATGTCATTTCTAGCAACAGAATGAATATGCCCACTTGGTGTTTTCACTGAAATTGGGGCAACCGCTACCACCTCATCATCCAAATTTGGCACTTCAATCATAGCCATAATATACTAGCGATAACTAGAATTTGTCTCAGTTTCACTATCTGAGGGGCTCTTTGAAATCTCCATAGGAGAATTATGTCGTCCAAGAGAACCTCGACCATACCTGATCTTTCTCCTCACTCCCCTCATAAACTTTGCAGGCTCCTCCTTAGCCTCTATCATTTCTCCAGTCACAACTCGGCTCCTTAACTGGTAGTTGCTCCTCACAAAAACCTGCATAGTTTTCTTGCCATGGGCCTCTTTCTTACCCTCTTGCTTAGGAGTTCAAGAAACTCTGGGCATGCTCTGTTCACCCTCTGGAACATTATAGTGCAGTCCCTGCAAGTTGAGTCGTGGAGACTTCTGCACTGGGGAAGCGGAAACAACTAACTTACTCATTTTCACTAAGGACAAGACTTCACAAATGCAGAACACTCTTCTCACAGACTTAGAGAATTTTAGCTCTTGATTGCAATGGTGAAAATGAAAGCCATCAATCCACATTTATCGAGCAATTTGATCATGTTGATCATCAATGCTCAATGAAATCCACACAAGTGAGTAGATGATCGACCACTAGCATCCACATCACAACCGTTAATTACCCAGGTACATAAAAAATCCATGTATCATCCTCAATGATTAAAGGATATTAATCTCTCACACACACCAAGATCAAATTGATCACTCATGTGGAGCTTATACCATTAATGCTCACTTTCGCAGAGCAAAACGGCTATTACCTTCATATTTCTAGTTTTGAATGTCAGTCATTGATTTCTTGATGAGATGGAGTGTCGAACAACTCAGATTGGGTCAATCAGGTTTGAAACCCCATCTCTATCGCTAATCAATTTCCTGGCCAATGACATTTGTCCATTTAAGTGACAACACACCCATCTGCGGGCTCCACCATTCACCTCCAAGCAGCCGAGGAATCCACATGTCGTTCAATCGCAAACCTCGCAAGTCTCTGGCAAACACTATTTTAAAACTTGTGAGGTGAGCGATGAACGGTTAAGATTTGATCTCCAGATTGCATTTCAGCCATTAATCTCAACACCATTGAGCGTCAAGTACTTTGAATGTAGACCGGGCCCCACCTTAGTGAGTACATGTGTCAAGCAATCATAGACCTCGTGCCATCTTGAAAACCATTATTTAAGTTGTAATGCCCACATTTTACACCCTAAACATCCTAACAAATCGTAACAAATTTACCAATCTTGCAAATAAATTTTTTTTTGCTTACTTAAAAGCCAATAACAACATAATCCACTACATATGGCTATAGTCATTGATCTTACTAGCAAGTAAGGATAGAACTGATTTACTATTTTTAACAATAGGGTCTACTTATTTAGGATTGACTTAACGCACCTCTTACATTCCATCATACCAAAGTTTCCTCGCTCCCAATACATGTACCTGCAAGGTCTACATGACTTGGCACACACATATGATTAATGGTAGTTAGCACATGTTCACTGGGAAAAACTATACAAATCAATGGTAGTTTCGGAAGAAAATAAACAAGTCTAAAATCATGACTCAAAAAAAAACAATCCTAAGGGCCCGACCTAATTCATCGAGGGCTCATCTTTGACAACCTTGCCTACGTATATAATTCGCAGAGGAATCATAGTTTGACCTTTGAGTTTGGACCAACTCTTATTTGGTTGGTCAACCAGAGAGAGAGAGTTACCACTAGGTTAACAAGGTGTCTTGACTTCAATTTCACTTTGAAATAACTCACACCAATCCACACAATATTAAGGTATATAATTACTACCAAGTACCCATTTAGAATTATTTTAAAAGAAATTAGCCATTACACTACAAGACTTATTTGATGTTCGAAAATGACTATATTATCAAGACAATACTTATCTGACCCAATATGAAAATGATACAAGTTGATGAAGGGTACTCCCCCTACAATCTAAAACTCACAAAAACAACAAATAATGGCACAAACAAAATGCAAGAAGGAAAACAAATATTTTATATTATCACTAAAATGAAATTACAACATTATATTTGCCATCACATGGGCTTTTTGATTACATAAATTTATAAATCTGCAAATTGGAGCCACCATCTACTCTGCTCTGGCCTCTCTCTATAGTCCCCATTTACATCCTTTATTTGGAAGGTGTAACCGCCCTGGAATCTTCTGGAAAGTGTAACTGCCCTAGAATCTTCTGGAAAGTGTAACTTCCTCTGGAAGATATTTTGAAATTTTATCAATTTTGGTATTACAACTTCGCAGGGTCATAACTTTTGATCCGATCGTCGAATTTTCTATTATAATACCTTTTCGGAAAGGTCTCAAGAAATATTGTGCCTAAAAGTAAGTTCTAAAGACTATTTACTTTTGTTTTCCACCAATTTTTAGGACCATCTGAAGCCTCTAAGTGCCTCAAAATTGACCCCGAAGATTTTACTAGGATTTTCAAAAATTAAAATTTTAATATCTCTCAAATGACAAATGGTATTGAAGTGATTTCTTCACCATTGGCTTCAATTTACCATTCTGGAGGTTTGTGTAAGATTTCGTGTCCAACTGTGCAAAAATGCAAACTTACTAAAATAGTAACCCTACCAAATTTAGCCCTTATTGAAAAGAAACAACATTTTTTTTTTTTTTTGGGTGATGCAAAATTGCTCTTACACCTTGGATGCTCCTGCATCACAAGTAGATATTTGTCACATTTTGTTTCTCTAGACCAACATAATACATAACATTTCTACATAGACGAGGCTCATAAACAAATGAAATCTTGACTCAAGAATAAAATAGACTAATTTAATTTCACAAATTCTCCTAAATACATGACATAGTTAAACCTCCACTCATAAGATACTTTTTTGTTTTGAAACAATTCCTTCTAAATAACTCAAACATCAGCATCGTTATAGTTCAAGCTAAATATTTAACAATTTGAACCTCATATGTCAACCATCATTATTCATGTCCCTAGCTTTAGGTTTTCAAACTGATATTTCAACATAGTAAAACACAATTTGATTCCAATGTAATGCCCACATCAGTCTTAATAAGTATACCTTTTGATCTAGGGCTCTCCAGACTCATGTTGTACAATACCTCATATTTATGGAAGTGGATTATTTAAACAACATATCTATGTTTGAATCAAAATAAAGAATTGGAGACTAATTAATTCATCAAATACTATTCAAAGTAGGTTACTCTAGGTCTTAATATTATTGTCTAGAACCTCCAATGGGTGGTTAGAAGTGTTGTGGAAAGTTGAGTAAGTTTACCACAAAAAAAATGTTGTAATAGAGATGATGTTGAAATTTACAATAACAATAGTGATTCAAAATTCCTTCGTACTAAAAAGTTTTGGATTGCTATGTAGAGTTAATCCATGGAGAAATTTATTAGTTTGCTACCATCAATTCATAATTTCTAATGTTTAGATAGATCAACTTCCTTCAAAGCTGAAATATTCTAATTCAGAAAATGATGCCATTGCTGAATGATGTCAAGTATAATCACTTTTATGGTAAAAAAAAAATTGCAATTGTTGGTTTCAACGGACCAAATTCCCAAGGCACAAATTAAGATATAGTTGGACTGAGGTATCACATTTTATTGCAAGGTTTTTTTTCTGTCTCATAAGAGCTAAATTAAAATGCTAACACTTCATATTTCTAAAGTCTACTTATTATTATTATTATTATTATTTTTAATGCCTGAAACATTAGTTTCTATAATGATCATAAGAAGCACTGTTGCTTTAAATTAGAGCCAATTTATATATATGTATATGAATACTAAAATGTATAACTGCAGCAATAAACATATCATGACAGCAATATAACTACAATAAAATTAATTATGACAACAAAGTAACATGAAAGGAACTTAATCATGACATCAATAGCACCAGTATAGCAGCAATTTACAATTGTAACAGGAATATAACCATGCCAGCAATGTAACAATTATGAAATTAGTCATGATACTAGTGTAGCAGCAATAAACATATTGTAACAGTAATTTAGCAGCCATAAAGTTTATCATTCCAGCAATATAGCAATTATGAAATTAGTAGTGACAAGAGTATAGCAACAACAAACATATCATAGAAACAATAAAACCAGAAAAATGAATGGTGTATGTCAACATATCATGATAGCAGTATAATCGGTTTAAGTCCAAATTTATGTATTAAACATATTTTTTTCTCTATAATATAATAGTTTTACTAAAGGCTACAATGTTTCAATTGGAAATACAACATACACAGTGGACAATGTTTTTTTTTTGTTAACGAGTCTTACAATAAATTGTAATTAAAAACTAGTCATATATAAATGAGAATGCTACAGGTAAATAGCTTCCATGAAGATGTTAAATTTCTAAATAAATATTATAATGAAAGAATCCTTGAGTGATGATGTCTAAAAATAAATTTTAATATCATCCAATATTTTCATTTAAGAGGCTGCAAAAATCTAGTGGCTCTCTAACCCCAATATTTTAAGATCTACTTTTCATTTGTAGTGAATAGTTTGAGCAGCAGCTGTAGGGGGATCAATTTTGGTTCATCTTATTTTTAAAAGGGCTCCCACATTTATTTATTTTTTTGTTCTATTTTCAGGGTACGGTAATGCAATATTTTTCCTGGTTGACTGCCTGACACAATTTATGCAAACTTTTGAATAAATTGATTTACAGCCAGAAAAACTATCATTATCATTTATGGTAATTTTTTTTAATATATATTATAAATTTTAAGAAACTTACCACCAATTATGCATCAACAGGTGTGCAGCCATATTCCATGCTGTAGATAGCATTTTCCTACTCCCCTATACCCAGAATTCTCTTCAAAAAATTTCCCTTTTTCAGCTATGAAATATTCATAAGAAGAATGTGGATGCATAGAAAAGGCACGCAAACTCATTGTACCCTTGTATTCCACAATGAGAAAGCATAGAAAAGGCATGAGGACTGTTTTATTTTTTTGTGCAAAATCTACGCAAGAATGTGGAAGCAAGAAAAGGCATGAGAACTATTTGATAGAATGCCTCAAGGAAACGTGTTCTCAGGACTGCAACAATTGCTGGATATGCACTAAAATGGATTTATTGAAGAGGCTTGAGAAATTTTCAATCAAATGCTATAGACAGGCGTAGAGATGAAATCCACAACTTTTGTCACTTTTATTAATTGATGAAATTATAAATAACCAGAATCAAATCACTGATATACTATAATCAACATACTAATAGTTTGCATGAAGCATAGTTGGAAAACTCGGACTTGGCATGGACTCAGCAAAAAACTCAGCTAGGACTCGGCAGCCCAAAATAGGATTCAGACTAGAGACTCGGCATGGACTCAGCAAAAAACTCGGCTAGGACTCGACAAAGAAGAAAATCATAATTTTACAAAAAACCAAAAATAAATTAATACAGTTAGAGAACATAAGAGCCTAATTTGATTGTCAATTTCTCTTAATTCAAATATTACACATGTTATATGATTTTCAAACACTCAATATTTG
The DNA here is from genome assembly GCA_007258455.2 of Sequoia sempervirens. Classification (NCBI taxonomy): domain Eukaryota; kingdom Viridiplantae; phylum Streptophyta; class Pinopsida; order Cupressales; family Cupressaceae; genus Sequoia; species Sequoia sempervirens. The sequence continues at coordinate 21,394 of VDFB02254647.1, forward strand.
AAATTTCATCATTCATACTCATAGTTTCAAATTTTCAAATGAAAAAAATCTATGTAGCCGGTTCTTCAGGTTCTGGGCCGGCTCTTGGTCCGGGTTTGCCCTGGGTCTAGGTCCTGGTCCGGTCCTTCTACTGGTTCGGCCAGGGTCCTTGCATTTGGGCCTTGGTTCGCCGGTGAAGAACCCGGGCGAACCCGAGCAGAACCCGGGCGAACCCAAGGCGAACCCAAGCAGAACCCGGGCGTCTGGGCGGCAAAAAGTGATTTTTTTTTGTTTTTTTTAATGTTTCCTTCCCTTTGACTTTGACCCACGCCCATGGGAACCCTAAAAGTGACCTCTAAAACATGTTAAACACCTAAACTGCCTCATTTTCATTCATTTGTTTTGCAAACAAGCATTTTCATTCCAAGAGGCTGACTTCTTATTTTAACTTGTTGGATTGACAAAAGGAGTTGAATATTGATTGTTGAAGCTTCTACAACGATTGCATTGCCATTCCTACAGATTTGCAAGTGTTCATTGGCTGCTACAAAGATTGTTGAAGATTATTTTTGCAAAAAGGTATGTTTTTCTCATTTTTTTCTCATTTTTTCATTCTTTTTTTTTTTGTTTTACAAACAGAAACTTTGTTTTGCATCTTTTTTTTTCTGTTCTTCTATGAATGTATACATTGTGCAAGATTCAAAAGAGCTAGGTTTTAATTTTTTAAAAATTATTATATTTTGTTTTCATTCAAATTTTGAATGTGTTGTTTGCAAAACAAATTGCCATAGGAATCACAATGTCAATGGGTTCTACCTCCGGCTCCATAGCTAAACCAAACCCAAAGTTCAAAACAAATGCAAATTCTCCTCTATGGCAGTATGTTGAAATGATAAGACAGCTTCCAGGTGGTGGTGGTTATGTTTGGAAATGCAATGGGTGTGATGTTCAATATTCTAGTTCATACCATAGGGTGAAAGCACATTTGTGTGGCATAAGTGGAAAAGGCATCTCACCTTGCCCTGGAAAGAAAGATGCCCCTATTCAACCTGAGACAGTTGCAAAATACATTATGGAGCAAGAACTAGCAGATCAACGGGAAGCCCAAAAAGGAAATCACCCTTTGTCAAATAAAAAATCAAAGGGAATGCAGCCCCCATCTAATCCCAATCCCAATATTGTGGTAGAAGACCACCCATTTATGGCCATTCCAAATCTTCAAGCTCAAAGTGCACAACCTTTTGCAAACAAGAGAGCAAAGGGACCTTTGGAAGTTGCATTTCAAAATGAGAGTAGAGCCCTTGCCGACCAATGTGTAGCAAGATGCATATATGCCAATGGACTATCTTTTAATGTTGTTCGTTCTCCATATTGGAAAGAGATGTTGAGAGCGGTTAATGAAGCTCCAAAAGGGTACAAGGGCCCGGGTTATGAGAAGGTGCGTAGCACTTTATTGGAAAAGGAGGTTGAGTTGGTTGAAGATGCATTGAAGCCTATAAGAGATTCATGGGTTGAGACAGGTGTGTCCATTGTTTCAGATGGTTGGAAGGACTCAAAAAATCAGCCTTTGATCAATGTCATAGCGGTGTCCCCTAAAGGGGCAATGTTTTTGAAAGCCGTGGATTGTGAGGGGCAAGTAAAAGATGGGCAATTTATTGCTAATATTCTTATTGCAGCCATTGAGCAAGTGGGAGCCCGCAATGTTGTTCAAGTTGTAACGGACAACGCAAAGAATTGTAGAGCTGCAGGGTTGTTGGTTGAGGAAAGATATTCACATATCTTTTGGACACCTTGTGCGGTCCATTCACTCAATCTTATGCTGCAAAAGATTGGGAATAAAATTGAATGGATCAAACAATTGTATACTGAGGCTGAGGACATTCAGATGTTCGTCACCAACCACCACTTGTCTCAAGGGATCTTTAGAACATTTTCAAAATTGGAGCTATTGAAGGTAAGAGAAGTAATATTTACATTTGTCATTTTCTGATTTTCATAATTTGATTGTTCAATCTAATTTAAATTCTTCTTTAAAGTTTATTTTTAAATATTAATTATTTTTTTTAATTTGCAATAGGTTGCAGAAACCCGCTTTGCCTCTAATACAATCGTCTTGAGACGACTTGTGAAAGTTAGGCAAGCACTTTCTAGCATGGTAATTAGCACCAATTGGTCTATATGGAGGCAAAGCAGCACTGAAAGAGCAACAAGAATTAAGAGCCTGATATTAGATGACTCATGGTGGGATCGTGTGGAGTATCTCCTTAGCTTCACCGAGCCCATTTTGAGTATGATTCGCTATACTGACATGGACAAGCCATGCATTGGACAAATATATGATGGTATAGACTCAATGATTGAGAAGATCAAGTGCATCATAAATGCAAGAGAGCAAGACCCTGAAGAGACTTTCTTCAAAAAAGTGCATACAATTGTTGAAGAAAGATGGAACAAAATGACAACTCCATTACACCTTCTTGCATTTGCATTGACTCCAAAATACTACAGCTCTCAGATTCTTTCACAACCAAGAAGGCTTCCTCCATATAGAGATTTAGAAGTGGCTGAAGGGTACAAGGCAGCATTTGTGAGACTCTTCCCTGATCGAGATTTGCGGAGTGTAGTCACGGATGAGTTCACTGATTTTGTGCACTCAAATCATCTATATGTTGATGCCTCCCGTGATAGGTTCTTAAAGGATGCTCATTCTTGGTGGTACTTCCATGGACAATACTTCCAAAATTTGCAGCCCCTTGCAATCAAAATTTTATCACAAGTAAGTTTAATAAATTTTCATATTTTAGTTTTAAAAGTTTCATAATTCCATTTATAAATTTTTAATTGTTTACTTTGTCTTCATAGGTTGCTAGTTCATCCGCATCTGAGAGGAATTGGAGCACATATTCTTTCATCCACTCAGTAAAGCGCAATAAATTGCTGTCAAAAAAAGCGGAGAACTTAGTATATGTGCATTCCAACTTGCGTCTCCTTTCACACAAACAACCTAACTACAAGGACGGGGAGACGAAGTTGTGGGATATAGTGCCAGAGGATACTGACTTGGATGCTTGCAGTTCCCAACATATTGCATATGAGGATGAGGATATCCAACAGGGGCATGGGCACATTAGTAGTGCTAGTGATGGTGCCATTGGCACTTGTGATTCATCTAGTCTTCCTACTTCATCTAATGTCAATGTTGACATTGATATGGATGATCTAGAGAATCCATATGATGATTAAAACTTTGAAAGTGTTGTAATATTGAGCTTGAAGTTTGAACAATGAATATTTATCATGCATGTTTTAAATGACATTCAAGTTTATGGTGGTTTTGTTGTTTATATGATGTTATCAGTTATGTGATATTCTAAATTCTAATCCTAATTCATGCTTCTAGGCTGCATATATATATATATATATATTTTTATTTTTTTTACATATTTTGCAATTTGTACTAACGAACCCAAGATGAACCGAACCCACCCCCCAAAAAATTTTGCCAAACCGGCGAACCGAACCCCCGAACCCGAACCCAAACCCGAACCCGAACCGGCTACTTAGGAAAAAAACAAACAAAAAACAAGTTTCAAACATTCATACTCATTATTTCCAAGCAATGCCAAGAGTCCTAAGTTGGGACTTAGGAGTCCGATTCTAGGACTCACGCGAGTCACTCGCCAGGACTCAGGAGTCCTAGCCTAGACTCTCCAGGACTCAGCTCGAGAGTCCTCGGCGAGTCGACTTGGTGAGCCCTAGGGCTCAGGAGTCCCAAGAGTCTTTTCCAGGACTCGGAGAATACTCTAACTATGGCATGAAGTATTAGAAATCGGGTGAATGCATTTCTCACCCTTGACAAATTGTACGTACCTTCATGTTCCACGTTTCTATATTTCTGTATTTTTATTTATTCTATGAGTGAACATGACATAATAAACATGTAACAGTTTGTGCAGCTTACATTTGAACTTTTAGATCTTGTACAAACTTTGCATAGTTCTAGCATGGTGTCTCTAGCAACCTAAGTCACCTCCATCATTGTTGCAAGAGAAATTGTTCTAAGAGATAGTGAATCTTTTCCATCATTCTAACGGCTTCTAGCACATTCAATGGGCAATGTTCTTATGGAGATTATTGGTGATGCTAAAAGAAACAATCTGAAAAAAAAGCTTGCACTATAATAATGCGCCTAGGCAGACTTGTATGCAAAATGCGTAAGCTTAGACAGGGCATGTGAACTGTCTGACAACAAAATGTGGAGGCATAGACAAGGCGTGTGAATTGTTTGGCAGTAAAAGGTGGAAGCATAGACAAGGCATGTAACTGCTTGACCAAATGCCTTGAATAAATGTGGTCTCAGGGCTCAATTGGCTGCAGGGTATGCACAAGATGAATTTGTTGAAAAGGCATCAGAAACTAACAAGCAAATTCAATATGCAAGTGTAAAGTTGAATTCCACAGCATTTACCAGCTAAATGAAAAAGTTTAGACAAGACTACAATATATTCTAAAGATTTTGAAACAAGGTATTTCTTCAACCAATTTTGAAAGTTTATTGTAATAGCAGTTTAACTTTCAGCAGAATAGATTACTTACAGCAGACATAAAATAGAACAAATATTACGGAAATAAGAGACCTGCAGTTGGGCACTCACCAGAGGTTAAAAGATATGTATTATTGAGTAAAAACTTTCTAGACTGATTGTTTGTTTCTTATGGCTTATTACAAGCAAATGAGGTGTTAGTGATGTAAGCAAAAGGAAGAAGCAATCACACTTGAATACAATTTTCACAATTAGGGATTCAATCCCTCTAATCCTTCATGACTTCACTAGAATTCTTCATAAAACAATGGCACAAACTGAATTCTCACAACTCTGACCCAACTAAAGTTCTCAAGAGCTTCAAAATCCTTAGTAACCTCAATTTAAAACAAACAATTAAAGAGTCTACCCATTCAAATAATCTCAAATCTTCAAGTTCACAAAGGGTTTCACCATGCATATGATCTCAACATAGCACAAAATGAGATTTCCATCTTCTCAGACTTAGACAAAGCCACAACTGTCTTTTTCACCACTTTTAAGGACTTTAACTTAACCAATGCAAACACCCATTAGGGTTTGTTCCCTCAACTATTTGTCATTCCTTCATAATTTGTCCTAACTCTAGTAGCACTCATTCTGGAAACTGTCAGAAATATCTTTTCATGTAGACCCTTAAACATGACTGTAATTAGCATCTTGAGTACTCGTTTCAGTGTTTTAAAACATAACTAAAAACCATCATATGTTACTTTGGAAAATAGTAATCAAATTATGACTGATAACGTGCAAATTAGGCCTATTAGGCCTTGCTCCAATTAAGGCTTATTGAATCTATTAACTCCACCCACCAATACTCATCATCAACACTTGGAACATGCTAAAAATGACTCACTCAAGCTTATTAAATTGTTACAATTCCATTTCCTTATGTATTTTTGCAAACCCTAGGTGTGAACTTGAAACTCTATTTTCCTTGACTGTAATACAGTTTTAGATAGAAACTTCACTTATTCACACATTAGCCTTAGCCCCCTGGTGTAAAAACCTTAATATTACGATAACACATGTAACAAAGAGTAACTTCTCCAAAGCTTAGGAATTTTCACCGGTCACAAGGGAAGAAACACAATTTTCTATATCTCTGTTTACCCTAATCAGGGTTTTCCACAATTTTCAGAAAATTACAAATATCTTGCTCAAACGGTAACCAAATTGCATGAAACAAAATGTAGAAGGAAGGTGATTGAGTGTACCATCACTTACACACCATTATACATGTACATAAGCCCGTACAGATCCGTACACTATCAGAAAACAGAATATTTCTGAGAAATAATGCAAGAAACAGTTATTTCATTTATTCAAATTCTCATCTTCAATCATCCACAAGTTACAAAATTCATACAAGGCCTTTTTAAAGGCATTCAAACTTGTCTTTTCACCTTCTAACTACTTTCCAATGACCTAAACCATAAATGACCTTTCACCTTCTCAAGTTTGCCTCTTTTTTGTATTTTTTGCAAGTTTTGCAATTTTACATTTTTGAATGACAATTTTTCACATTTTTACAAAATTTGACACAAAACATTAAATATTGGCCTCTAAACATATGAAAATGACCACTAAGACCTTGTTACAAGGTTGAGACACAAAAATCGAATCAAATTTCAAAATTTCCACATGGAGGCATAATTGTGTCTTGATGCTCCTACATCAGTTAGAAACTTTCAAGCAAATGCAATATGCAAGTAACTTATCTCAAGATTCTGCACGAATTGCCCTGTTGTCCACCTGCGCCTAGTGAAAATAATGGCAGCGTTCTCAAAACCCTCATAGATATGTATGTAGATGTGGTCGCATAGGCAAGGAACCTCCCCCCATTTGGCTGAATGCTTCCCCCCAACAATAATTCCCCACTACTCTCCTACCCTAGTCAGATACGCATGCAAAATGTGGATGCAAAGACAAGACACGTGGAAGTTAGAAAGAATACCTCAAAGCAAAGTGGTGGGAAAATGCAAGGGGCAAGTGTAACTCTAAAATTCCATAAACTTTTCCAATACCCTTCCAACCTATGCCAAAATGAGAGCTTCAAATAGGTTGAGGTCATACCTCAAAGCATGCATAAAATATCCATTATATATTAATTAAGCTGATATATACTTAACTGCGTAGGGAAAAGGATGTCGTAATGTTAAAAACTAAATGTGCTCATCATTTGGATCTTGATGGTAATTTTCATTTAAATAAACATACTCTAAAACCATCGTGGAAACCTTATTTCTAGGTTGCAACTCAGGTCAATACCAAATACAAAAATTATTTAAGTGCAAATGATTGCAAGAGGTGTGATAATATTTTACAGATGCATAAGGCTTGCATGAGGTTATTATATTGGCTTAAGACTAAATTAGTTGTAGAATATGGTTATCGATTTGTTTGATAATAATTGTTCTAAAATCTATTTTTTTATTTATTAATTCAATCCTTTGCTATGTAGTTTTGTTATATTGAATTATTTTATGCATTTAATTTATTGAGTTAGATATTACCACCAATTTTTAAGTAATATTTAGCTATATACGTGGTTTCAATTTTATAGTTACTTTTACATCAAAGTCTCTTTCATTACAACATTTTAATTAAAATAGAGTACATGACCGGTATAACTATTGGCATATCATCACTTAGTTGTACGAACAATATATCAATGGTTATTTTATAGACTCTACCCATTACACAATTCATAAATCAATTTTATATTACAAGTTATGTGAAAGGCTAACCGAAACAAATAAATCATTAATAAACCTATTGGATTCCCAAAACATTATTCAATTAGTAAATCCTAATTTATAATATGGATTACAAGTAATTGAAAATAGTACTTTGTTTCTATTACTAACAATTATAATTCTACCATAATAAAATATAGCAAGGTAAGAAAAGTACTTTCTTGACACACTTGCACAAAAATGCTGCAAGGTTAAGCAATATGCATTAGTATCACATTGAAATTCCCCTACACACTCACCCATATTCATCAGTATAAAATAGTAACATAATAAGCAACGCGAACTTACACATACACATCTCATTTAAAATAGTAAACACAATCTAGGGCCAATAGAAAAGCAACTTATAAAGACACGTCAAACCCCAAGATGATATATGAAATGGTATGAATGAAATATTTATTATTTAAAATCTACCGACTAGGGTGCCACACATTTGTATTCATAGGAACTAGAATTCATTAGCTTCTTCTTAAGAACCAAAATAACTAGCACTACTAGCTAATCACCAAATATGTCAATGGTGGATCATTTTGATAACCAACATTGTTATACAAAAACAATTCCATTAATAATTTAAATAATTCACTCTTAGCTTTGAACAATTGAAAGTATCATCAAGTAAAATCACAACTTGATCCTATATCAATACATTTATAATCTACTATGATGACATTGCTAGTCAAAACTAGGGAGTAAGACACACATAGCTATATTCATTTGTACCATGAATTTATGGTTATATATTCAACCAAATATGACCACCAATAAAAAAATTTGTAGCTATTGAACAAAATGGGTGGGGCCTTACATAAGTCTTGTGTGGTATGCGATGAACGGTTGGGATTTGATCTTTAGATCTAACGGGCAGGATTTATGCACATGCCAATAAAGTTAGTCATAAAAAGGGGCCATGACTAGGCTGATGATACTTGACCCTCAAGAAGATAACCTAAGAGATAAGTTGCTTGCCATAAAATATTTATCCCAACTTTGGGAAAATTTTAAATCGATAAAGGGCACAAGGCGATTGACAGACTTAGACAAAAGGAGTTGGTGATAATACGCACTCAATGACTTAAGTGGTGACTTAAGTGACCGGCGACCGGCTACAACAGGTCAACACAGAATTAAAACACCCAAGGGTTTATGATAAAAATTTGTAAGGTAAGGGTTTATGGACCACACCCCTAACCCATCCTTGGACACAGAGGCTCACAATCATGATCAAAATCAGGATTTGCTCAAAATTTCGCAAAAAAATTGGAAGCTCTATCACAATCCTTGTAGAAAACATTGATAGGCTTTGTAATCTTTCACAGATCTCTCACTACTTGAATTGAACTAATTATTACGAGATTATCAAAATTAATGTGACACATCCTCCTATGTCATAGCTAGCTTTCATTAATCTGAGTCATAAAACACTGACCATCAACACCCTTGAGTTGATAAACATTTCCATATGTCCTTATTCCAACAACAATCATAGTTCATAACCCTTTTCCGATCTCACATCCATGATCCTAAAACATAATATTGTATCCTTTTCTACACTTTTTTCCAACACTCAAGAAGTTATTCCTTAAACCCTTGGCATAGTAAAAATCATCAATATTATGCTTGCCATCAAAACTGATTGAACCTATTCCACATATCTTAGCACGTGAATCATCGCCAAATCTAACAAGTCCTCCATCATAATTTTCAAGTTTAACAAGCTTACTCTTGTCTCTGGTCATATGATTAGAGCAACCACTATCAATGATCCAATAGTTCTTGTCTTGTCTAGCATGAAAAGTAGATACTAAAGTACCTTCAATCTTAGCTTTTGTTTTTGAAGGGCATTCCTTCACACATCTTTTAGAGTTAGAAAAAGAAGATTCATCTTTTAAATCCATGAACAAGCATTCATCATCATCAGAAATACTTGCATCTTCTCTAACATAATAACTGTTCTTAACCATTTTACCTTTTTTCTCCTTGTTTTTGTCATTCACAACTCTGTTTGGACATATTGAAGCATAGTGGCCTATCCTTCCACAACTAAAACATTTGAAAGGAAGCTTACCTTTGTACTTACCAATACTCATTTTCATCCTTCTCACAAAGCTAGCTTCCACATCATCAAGACCATCTTGATCTAATTCTTTAGTCTTCTTTGATTTTACATCCTTAAAAGAAGTCTCAACTTTTGCACCATTATTAGTACCAAATTCTCTCATTTCAAATGTAGTTAGAGAACCATACAATTGATCTCTAGTATAATGATCTAGATTTTGAGATTCCTCAATAGCGGCAACTTTATGACTATAAGCTTTGGGAAGGGTTTTACGAATTTTCTTTACCACTTTTGGTTCCTTGACTTTTCCACCAAGACCTCTAATGGAGCTGACCACTTCATCTACCCTCTACATATAGTTTGTAATATTTTCATCTTCATACATCCGCAAGTTCTCAAATGTGATCTTTAAATTTTGCAACTTACCTTGTTTAACCATGTATCATATCCTTCATAAATACTTTCCAACTTTTCCCAATTTTCTTTACCAATTTTCAAATTCATAACTTTCTGGTGCAGGGGCGCCATGGTTATGTTGCTTAAATTGATGAATTTAGGTGTCTAGTTTGATGTTTTGTGTTTTTTTCACTCATTTGATGTAATGAGGTCAATTGAAGACCATTTGCAATGTTTTGGTGTCATGTAGGGTCTATTAGTTGTGTTTTGTAAAAAGTTGTTAAAGGTTGCTTTGCAACATTGTCAAGTTTGCATTATGAAGAGGTTAAACGGTCACCTAATTGAATTTCAATTGGAGGCCATTGGAAATTGGTAGAAACATGTTCAAATAGCCTCTAACACATAGAGGCATGGTTGTTTATGCTTTTTAATGAAAAAATAATAGAAGAATACTTTGTTTTCTACAAAAATTATGTGTTTTCTGAAGTTTACCATCCCTGTACAGCCCTCGTACAGTGGTTTCATGATCTAAAATTGATGTGAAAGCATACTACAGTGAATATTCTTTCATTTGAGTGTTGTGTGATTGATTCTTGTGGTGGAATAAGAGAGTTTGAAAGGTTTCTTTTCAGATTTCCTAAAAACCCTCATTCTAAGGGTTTGTAATCTAAAAATGTAAATATCTATCCATTCCACCATTGATTTCTGGCCAAACTCAATGGAATGGAGGCTTTAGGTATGATTTTGATGTTTTTGTTGGTTTTAGGAGTAGGGGATGGAGTTTTCAGATTCTTTGTCCAATCCCTAGCCTAACATCTTCATGTGTTAGGCTTAGGAAAGGTAGAGAAGTTGTAGGACAACAATTTGTAGAGATTGGTGGATGATAAAACCTATTAATTGGGACCTTATGTGACTGGTGAAGACTATTGGTGAAGAGTTTTGTTAAGTAGAGGTTGATTTCCTTGTAGGTGTTTTGGAAAAGTGAATTATTGGCCTTGTTTTAGGCGTAGCAGACTTGTTTTGATAAATTTGGTCCAAAACACCCTAGCCACAAATGAAATATTTTGAATGCAAGCTTAATGGGTATCTAAGAAGGTGTTGGTCCAGTGTTGAAACATACTTCTCTAAAAGATGCACTTGAAAACCTAGGTTTGGAGACTTAATAGAGGAAACTAGCAATATTGTGTGAAGTCACCTTTTGATTGGGTCTTGTGGTTTGAGAGGTGTTTGAATAGAGTCATATTTTGTTGTTTGAGACAATTCCACCCCTGTTCTACATCAAGTGGTATCAGAGCTTAGGTTCTGAGTTGAATTGGGAAAGTGAATGAAACTAGGCATAAGCAAGATGCCTCCAAAGAAAAATCCAACAACCAAAGAGGTTAAAGAATTGAAATAGCAGTTGCTCCAGAAGGATAGGCTCTACAAGGAGACTCAAGAAGCAAACCTTGCCAGAATAGCAGTCTTGGAGAAGAATCAGAGAAGAGGTATGGTCGATGGTGACCAAAGTCACAAGGAGGATGAGGGTGAGGGTGAGAACCCTCCAATAGGAGTCCATGAAGAAGAGGAATTGGACCCTGAAGAAATGTGGATGGTCAGGATGCTAAAGATTGTCAAGGGTGATGGTACTCCAAAGGTGAAAGTGGAACTACCCATGTATGGTGGTAAAATGGAGAGTGAGGAAGTTTTGGCCTGGATTTTTGCTTTAGATAACTTTTTTTATTTTGAAGAGGTACAAGAGGATAAGAAGGTGAAGTTTGCAAAAACCAAATTGAGGGGCACTGCCCTCACTTGGTGGAATTATGTCCAAGGAGAAAGATTCAAGAAGGGCAAGGCAAAGATAAACTCATGGGGCCGGATGGTAGCCAAAGTGAAGACACAATTCTTGCATGCAGATTATGCAATACAAACCTTTAGAAAGTTGCAAACTTGAAGCAAAGGGAATTAGATGTAATGACCTATACTGAAAAATTCCATAAATTAGGCATAAGGGTCGGACACATAGAAGATGAAGTAGAGAAGGTGGAAAGATACTTGAATTGGCTTAGGCTCAATATACAAGATGAGATTGGCCTTACAGCTCCTAGGATAGTTGAGGAGTGTTTCCAATTGTCAATTAAGGCAGAGGAAATAATCAAAAGAAGGAAAGAGTAGTAAGGAAGAGGAAGAGGGGAAAATTTCAGAGGTAAAGGCAACTTTGGTGCAAGAGGGGCAGTCACAAAAGCAACAAGGTGAAGCAAGCAACCATCAAGAACAAAGTGGAGAGTCAAGTGGCAAAGGTAACTTAAGAGGAAGAAGATTTGGAAGTAGAGGAAGGTTTGGTGGACAAGGGAGAGGATCAATACCTTTTCAGGTAGATGCTACAATTGCAATCAATTTGGACACCCAACTTGGAAGTTCCCTTACAAACAAGCCTCAAGTTCTCATGGTGGTGAGCATAGGACTCAAATTTTGCATGAACATGATGCTAAAAGTGTTACTTCACCATCTCAACATGTTGCCCTTGAGGTTGGTGAATAATTTATGATGAGGAGAACACTTATCAAGGTGCCTACAGCCAAGGATCCTCCACAAAGGAAATCCTTGCTTAGGACTACACACAAGTCACATGGAAAGGTATGCAAAGTAGTTCTAGATTCAGGGTCTATTGATAATTTGGTGTCTTTAGAAATGGTTGAAAATTTGAATTTGAAAAGAATCCCTCATTCCACACCCTACAAAGTGTCATGGCTAAACAAGGGTCAACAATTCTTAGTAAATGAGCAGTCATGGGTAGAGTTCAATATTGGGGGTTATAAGGAAAAAATCCTTTGTGACATCATCCCCATGGATGTTTGTCAATTGCTACTAGGTAGGCCCTAGCAGTATGACAAAAAGGCCAAGCATGATGGCCACAAAAATGTCTATGTGATAGATAAGGATGGTACTTCATACACCTTGACACCCCTTCAAGATGAAGAGTTTGATAAGTAGGTTGGTTCTAATGTCATGGTAGTAGGAGAGAAGGAATTTTTGAAAACTTTGAAGGATGAAGGAGGTCATGGATTTGCATTGGTAATCAGACCTAAGTCCAATTCTGTTTTAGCAGCAAATAAGTTGGAAGGCATACCTAGTGAAGTACAAGCCTTGTTGAATAAGCATAGGGATATTGTAGTTGATGAATTTCCAAGTTCCTTGCCTCCCATGAGAAATTTCAGTCATCATATTGATCTGATCCCTAGTTCTAGTTTACCAAATAAGGCTACATACAAAATGACCCTTGAACAAAATGAGGAAATAAGGAAACAAGTTCAAGAATTGTTGGATAAAGGTCTTATTAGGGAAAGTTTGAGCCCTTGTGTTGTCCCAACAGTTTTAGCACCTAAAAAGGATGGCGATTAGAGGATGTGTACGGACTATAGGGCTATAAACAAAATAACCATCAGATATAGGTTTCCAATACCTAGAATGGAGGACCTAATGGACTGCTTGGGAGGTGCTTGCTATTTCTCAAAAATTGACTTGAAAAGTGGGTATCATCAAATTAGGATAAGGGAAGGAGATGAATGGAAAACAACATTTAAAACTAATGAAGGCCTTTATGAATGGATGGTGATGCCCTCTGGACTGTCAAATGCTCTGAGTACCTTTGTGAGACTTATGAATGAAGTGTCGAAGCCCTTTATTGGTAAATTTGTTGTTGTATATTTAGATGATATACTTGTGTTCAGCAAAACAAAGGAAGAACACTTATAGCACCTTGACATGGTTTTGCAGAGGTTACATGAGGAGAAATTGATGATAAATCTAAAAAAATGTGAATTTATGAAAGAAGAACTATCCTATCTTGGTTTTGTGATCTCTAAGGGTTCATTGAAGATGGATCACACAAAGGTTGAGGCAATACTCAATTTCCAACTCCAAGGTCAATAGGAGATGTAAGAAGCTTTCATGGCCTTGCAATTTTCTATAGAAAGTTCATTAAGAATTTGTCACATTTTCTCACCTATCATTGACACCATTAAGGGAGACAAAAGAAAGAAATTTCAGTGGACTAATGAGGCAAAGAAGAGATTTGAATATCTAAAAACTAGAGTGGTACAAAAACCAATCCTTTCTCTCCCTGATTTCAATAAGGTTTTCACCATAGAAACTGATGCATGTGGTTTTGCAATAGGTGCAGTGTTAAGCCAAGAGGGCAGGCCGATGGCTTTCTTCAGGGAAAATCTTAATGAAGCTAAAAAGAAGTATTCATCATATGATCTTGAGTTGTATGAAATGGTGCAGGATCTTAAGAAGTGGAGGCATTACCTTTTACCCAAAGAATTCATAGTGTTCACTGACAATCATGCCTTACAATTTCTGAACAATCAAGATAAATCGAATCATAGACATGCAAAGTGGGTTAAATATTTGCAGAGCTACACATTCAACATCAAGCACAAGAAAGGCCAAGCTAATAAGGTTGCTAATGCTCTTAGCAAGAGATCATTGTTGGTTCATGAGATACAACTTCAAAGTGTGGGAATAAATGCATTGAAGGATATGTATGCTGCAAATGAAGACTTCAAGGAGGTATGTTTTGTTTGTAATCAGTTTAAGGATAATTTCCATGATGAGTATTTTGAATTTTTGTTGCAAGATGGTTTTTTATTTAAAGGAGATCAGTTATGCATACCCAAGTGTTCTATGAGACAAAATATGATCAAAGAGAAACATTGTGGAAGTCTTGGAGGCCATTTTGGCATTGACAAAACTTTGGATCAAGTAGGAAGGTTTTATTTTTGGCCAATAATACAAGTAGATGTTAGAAATTTTGTTGAAGTTTGTTCAATCTGCCAAAGGGCAAAGGTTCTACCTCAAATGCAGGACTGTATCAGCCCCTACCAATTCCTAACCGGCCATGGGAAAGTTTAAGCATGGATTTTGTTTTAGGGCTACCTAGAACTCAAAGGGGATATGATAGTGTGTTTTTGGTGGTTGATAGGTTTAGTAAGATGGCCCATTTCATTCCTTGCAAATTTAAAAATGATGCTTCCCATATTGCAATCCTATTTTTTAAGGAAATTGTGAGGATTCATGGTTTTCCATTAACCATTGTTTCAGACAGGGACTCAAAGTTCATTGACCACTTTTGGAGGATGCTTTGGAAAAAGCTTGGAACCAATTTGAATTTTAGTACTACCTACTATCCACAAACGGATGGGTAGACAGAGGTGGTCAATAGATCACTTGGAAACCTCTTGAGGTGTCTCACAAAGGAGCATGGGAAACAATGAGATTTAGTCCTTCCTCAAGCAGAATATGCTTACAATGATTCCATTAATAGGAGCATAGGGAATAGTCCATTTGAAGTGGTATATGGTATGAATCCTAGAGTTTTCTTTGAGCTTAGAGATATGACAGGGATGGAGAAGAGAAGTGTTGAAGGTGAAGCTTTTGTAGAAACCATGAAGGAGATCTACCATCAAGTGAAAAAGAACTTGCAGAAAAGTGTTGAGAAATATAAGAAGCATGCTGACTTGAAGAGGATAGATGTGCACTTTAAGGTGGGAGATTTGGTCCTTGCACACTTGAAGAAGGAGAGACTACCAAAAGGAAAGTACACCAAGCTCCTGATGAAGAAAATTGGACCTTGCAAGATAGTCCATAAATTTGGGTCTAATGCTCATGAGATAGAACTCCCTCCTAGAGTTGCTATCTCCCCTATATTTAATGTTGCTAATCTCTATCATTTTAAGGGATTTGTGGATTGAGTTATAGGTGTAGATGATGAAGTTGTTGATAAAGAATGGGTGAAAGGTCTCCCTCCTTCTAAACCATTGAAGTTGGAAGCAATTTTTGACACTAAAGAGGTCAAAAGGACTAGGCATAAGGTTTACAATGAGTATCTTGTCAAACGACATGGTTTACCTCCATAGGATGCAATGTGGATGTCTAAATATTATATCAAATAGCATGGAACCTCAGTTAATGAGCTGATCTCAAGTGGGACCTGAGAATTTTTCCTCTTCGGGTGTATGGTGCAGGGGCACCATGGTTATGTTGCTTAAATTGATGAATTTAGGTGTCTAGTTTGATGTTTTGTGTTTTTGTCACTCATTTGATATAATGAGGTCAATTGAAGACCATTTTCAATGTTTTGGTGTCATGTAGGGTCCATTAGTTTTTTTTTGTAAAAAGTTGTTAAAGGTTGCTTTGCAACATTGTCAAGTTTGCATTATGAAGAGGTTAAACGGTCACCTAATTGAATTTTAGTTGGAGGCCATTGGAAATTGGTTGAAACATGTTCAAATAGCCTCAAACATGTCGATGCATGGTTTTTGATGCTTTTGGAGAACAAAATAATAAAAGAATACTCTGTTTTTTGCAAAAAAATTGTGTTTTCTGAAGTTTACTAGTTCTGTACAGCCCAATACCATGGTTTCATGATCTAAAATTGATGTGAAAGCCTACTATAGTGAATATTCTTTCATTTCAGTGTTGTGTGATTGATTCTTGTGGTGGAATAAGAGAGTTTGAAAGGTTTATTTTCAGACCACCTGAAAACCCTCATTCTAAGGGTTTGTAATCTAAAAATGTAAATATCTATCCATTCCATCTTTGATTTCTGGCCAAACTCGGTGGAATGGGGGCTTTAGGTTTTATTTTGATGTTTTAGTTGGTGTAGACACTGAAAAATTTCCTAAGTCTGCGAACATCATTTTTCTTGGTCGTTGTCCTTCGATAATTGAATAATTTTAATTATTCAATTAAGTTTGACCGCATTCCTCTATTAATTAAATAATTTTTAATTATTTAATTAATTCACCTTCTCATTTTTATTCTATCTTGATCAATTAAAATTATTTAATTGCATCGCTAATATATCCCTTTCTTCAATAATTAAATAAATCATTTTTTATTTAATTATTTATCTTTCATCTATAGTCATATAATAATAATAATCATTATTTGACCTTTTATTCTTCTATAATTAAATAATTGTCGAAATTATTTAATTGTGTTTCATTCCTCTCTTTTGGATAAATAATTCAAATTAATTATCCATGTCTAATTTCCACCTCCCCATTTAATTAAATTGATTAATTTAATTAAATGGTCATTTTGTCATTTTATCTAAATAAATAATTTGGATAAATTATTTATTTGTCACTTGTCATTTTCCTCCATTTTCAATAAATTATTTATGCACCTCCACTTGGTCAAAGATACCTTGTCATTATTTCATGTCATAGTCTGCATGTCCCTGTCATAGTCTGCATGTCCCTGTCATAGCCTGCATGTCCCTGCATGTCTGTCATAGCCTACATGTCCCTACATGTCTGCCTGTCATGATTCCTCCAAGAATAGCATATTCTTGGTGCATCAATTCTGGACCATTGATCTTGGAATCCTTCTAGAGGATTAATCTCGGCGATCCATTTAAAGGGTTGTCTATAAAAGCAACCTTCCTTCTCCATTTTCAGCTGAACAGTTATTCTTCTCCAACTTTCTACTTACAATTTGCAGGTATTTGCACAAGTTAGACTACAAATCTAAGGGCATATTTGCAAAAGGAGAAATAGGAGAGCAAGAGAAGTGATTCAAGTTCAAGCATGAGGAGTATTTTGATTTGATGTTTTAGTTTCCTTATGTTTTCATTGTTTTCTCTTATTTGGATGTGGTTTCATAGTTTAGTAGTGTTGGTTGTCACTTTGTCTATGCTATTTTATTTCTAACCCCATCTCACATTGGTGAACCCGACGTGAATCTTACAACTTTGCAGAGAAATTGGTTTGTTTTTTTGTTTGTTTTTGTTGTTTTGTAGGTTATAGCCAACAAATTCATATGAAATCCCTTCATCTTATTTTGAGCATAGAAAAATGGGCGCATGGAATATTTAAAAATGATTATCTTGGTTTTGTAGGCCTTGTTCTTAGCTTTCTGTAACTTCAAACAGTTTAAAATTTTGTTAAGATTTGAGAAAGTTATGGCTATTTTAGTATTTTTTGTTTTTTAATCTAGTTTTTAAAACCCACATTTTCTTTTGCCTATAACATTTTTTTTTTGTGCAAAATCTTGGAAAAATACTTTCTGGGTTTTGAAGGTTTGATTTTCAAGTTTCCATGGATTCAAACGATTTAAAATTTCGTTAAGTTTTGAGAAAGTTATCGCTATTTTAATTTGTTGTTGTCATTAAACTTTTCTTTTGAGTTACTAATCTCTTGTTTCAGCATGCGGCACAACTTGAAGGGAGTCTAAAAAATTGTTTCTATAAAAACAAAAATTGAGTTTTTTCATTTCTTTAGGCATAATCAATTTTGTTTGCTTTCAACAAAAACAAATTGCATTTACACTCATGAGGATAAAATGAACCACAATTTGCATGTCACTCATTTGGTCTTAAAATGAACAACAAATTGCATATTTCATTCATGGGGGTTAAAACGAACAACAAATTTGCATGAATCACTCATTGGGCCTAAAATTTACAATTACAACTTACATTTTCATGTCATTGGGCTAAAATGAACACAAGCATGCATTGAAACTCATATGGTTAAAATGAACTTGCATTCTCACGGCATGAGTTTAAAATGAACTTTGTCTTTCATATTTCAAGTTAAACATTTAAAAAGAACAAAGTGTCTTGTGTGTCCTCCTCACATTATCATTTGGTAATTAAAATTTACAAGTGTCTTCAAATTTTGTCACCTTGATGCAATAATTGAAGTATCCTCTCCCCTTGTGCATTCATGCGATCCTGGGTGTAAGAGAAACGGTTATTTCCTCTAGAACTTGGGCATGTTCTGGTGGGAAAAAGTACTCACCCCAGGACGACTCAGACTGGTAGCACCCTGAACCCGAGGGACTTCCAGTCGATATATAAAAGTGGATTCTTGGGCTTTGGGGAAAGCCCAAGAATCACGCGTATGGTTCTGACGAGATGGATCCGAAAGGGGACTCTCGCTGCATGGATCATGCCCTACGAACGAAATTCCCTTACTAAACACCTATTGTTTTAGAGGCCAACCATTTTTCAGCCATTGCTTGGTATAGTGCAGGGTACAGTATCATGCCCGAAGACACTCACTACTGATCCCCTTAAGTAGAGATAACAATTCTTAGGAAGTGACTACCCAAGAATCTAAAGTTGATGTGCCTGAATAACGTTAATGAGCCATGGAGGGGAGCCAGTGCCACCAAAATTCTAAGTTATCTTCTCTCGAGAAGGAATGGTGTTTAGCACGAATCCGGGGTATATCAGTGGGTTATATCAAGTATACAAACCCTTGGCCTATTAGCCTATTAGGATTGTGTTTGTCTCATGTGTGTTTGCATACACCAAAACATTGTGCTTGTCAAGTGCTTGCTGTATTTTCAAACATTATTCACCACATTTACACTTCTAGACAAAACATTCAACCTTTGACATATCATATTTTCTCTCAATAGATCCGAAAACTCAATTTTAACAAATTGTGACGCAACTGTTACAACGCATCCGCTGAATTGAAACGCATTTGCAAATTTCTGAGATGCAATCGCCCTGTTAAACCGCATTTGCCACTCAAAACACCACATCTGCATGCGTCGCGACACATCTAAACTTTTAAGAACCGCATTTGCCATATGTTGTCGCATTTGTTAATTTTGGAACTGCATTCGCTTAAACTGAAATGCATCTGCCATATTGTGACGCATTCGTTGCCTCAAATGATGCATTTTCCTGATAGAAACAAAACCCTGATGCAAACCAGAATCTGAGTCTAAACATTGTCAACCTATTGTCAAACAATTCTTCCAAGAGGTCTCTGTCAGAAACCAGCTTTCAAATTGCTCAAAATCTTCATTTTTCGCCCATTAGTTTGCATTTTTTATCATAGGCTTAATCTTTCAAATTTTACTTTTATCCATTAGGTTCATAATCATCATTTTAGCATTAGCTTGACCTTAGGTTTTCATTTTTGCATACTTTGGATTAGGCCAACCTTATCATAATTTGCAAAATCATTGCTTTCGAAACTAGGTTATCTTGGACTTCGTCATTCACTTCTATCTTCAATCATTGTCACTTTTTGTGAGGCTTTCCAACTCAGCAGTCTAGCTAGAAAAACTCACTAGTCCTTTTGACTTTGTCACCTTGTCATTTTCAATAAGTCCTTTAGTAACTAAAATCTAACACAAAGATTAAGCTTAGAGTGCTAAGGTACCCCTTTCTCCAAATTGCATTCTAGTTAATATCTTGCATTCTTTATTCCCAAAAAATACAAAAACATTATTCATCCTAATTGTTATTTTGAATCTAGACTCTGCATTAGTTGCATCTTTAGTCGGCATAATCATCTCAGTCCTTATTTTGCACCTAGTCATCATTGTCATCCTAGTCATAATTGTCACTTTCGGTTTTTGGCATTACGCATTTCCTTAGGTACACATTATCATCTCATTGCATTTTCATCCATTATCACACAAAAAGACAAAAACATAGACTAGTGTCATACTTGCATTGTCATCATCTTCATTTGAGCAATCTTTTTGATGGTGGAAACAAGACTTCAAAGAAAGAAAAGACAAATGGTAGACTTTGGACAAGACTTTGACAACAACACCAACATCAACACCAATTCCAATGACTAGATCTTTGATGACCCATTTGGTAACTTCAATGCACAATCTTCCATGAACATGTCAACTTCTTTTCAAAATCCACTTTTTGAACAATTCATACAAAGAGACCAAAATGGACAAGTCTATGCTGAAAACTTAGAGGTAGCAGCCCAAAATCCTGAACTTGCTTCGTTTGTCGAAGACTTGGTCTTGAACGATCCTAAACAATACCTCGCTATGCTCTTAGACCAAGGCACAAGATTACCAAAAGGCTTCAACATTAATACCATATGACCTGCCTCTCCTAATAATACGACACAAAACATGACATGCCAACATGACCAAAACAATACCTCAACCAATAACATTTTCGTTACTATGCAAGTTGTCACTACCACTATTAATGCGACATCTAGTGGCACCATAAATCAAAACACCTCCTCTTCAACCAACACGACATCTACGGGAGGAGCATCTACTATGACTGTGCCTACAATTTCCACATCATCTTCACAAACGATAGGAGCCACCTTTGCATCTACATCAGTAGGCACCACTTCCTCAAATCCTATGTTCGGATTTTCATCTATGACAATGGGGGCATCTTCATCACATCCTTACGATGGAACCTCATCTAATCCCTTTGGACGAATTGGCTAAAGCATCTTTTGTAGACAAGAGGTCATGAAGTCCATTCTCCCCCTCATCCCCATGGTACTGGAGGGTGTGTTGCGCTAGCGTCATCGATTATGTGAGAAAATTTTACTAGGCGCACTACAGTTATAGGGGGGGCTACCCAATTCTTGTAGTCTAAAAAAAAAAAAGTGGGCTATACCTATCAAGTTGCATTCTCTACTAAGAATATCTTGAGTGGGGACAAGGAGATCATTCCTCTTTCTACAATGGTTTAAGTCACTCACATTTTCTCTCTGAACAATGACATGCTAAACTCACATCCAACCCCAAGTGTAGGCCCCTCAATCTTCCTATTGAAACTCAATGTGTTACTTATTCCATTATAAAACTTGATCCCCAAAACCCAAAATATCTCCAACCTCATGTCATATTTATTTATAAATAATAAGTACCCAACCAATCATATCATGCCTACCAAACTCTAAACTCTAGTAATGTAATATCCAAGAGTGTAACTCTCCAACACAAAATGATCACAATACACAACACTAGAATATTAACCCAATACCATAGCTAATTCTCCCACTACATTATGAATGTGGACTCTAGGAATTCCTTATCGCTCCATTATTTGCATCTTCATAATAGAAGATCATATATCTCTAATTGGTACATTTTCTCAAAAGAAACTATATCATACCAAAACTCTTACTTGCAAACCACATTCCACCAAAGAAAAATGTCCTCAATATCAAAAGATCATCTATCAAATTGATAGATCCACCTCACTACCAAAACTCCTACTAAGAGTTTTCCAAAGCTACACATGGCATTGTGATAAACATCCTTGTAAATTCACAACCATACCATGTTGAGATTCTCACTATACATAAAAGCCTCCCATGGCATTGTGATCATTGTCTTCAATATAGAAGATAGCTTAACCAACTATATACCAACAAAAAATATCCCACTAAATTGTGATCTAGAGACTCTTATCATAGCATAGTCCATGTCCTCAAAACCTAAATACAATGCTTCCTTCTTCATGTGAAGACTTTAAAAGACTTCTCAAGTATCCAACTTCATGCCTCTCTAAAATTCAACATGTCAATCTTCAATTATGGCTAAAGGTGAAAAAACTAGAACTTGTAACTTCATGATATCCAAACTATCTAAACCAAATAACTAAGATTCTCAAAAAATAACTAGCAAATCATCATCACCATTATTATGGATAATCTCACTTTTGCACACACATGACACTATCAGCACTTCATGTATCCACTCTCGAGTTTTGTATGCAACATGTAGGTACACAAACATGGCACACACAACCTCATACTACACACATGTAGCCTCCAACAAAAATAATAGAACCATGACTAGGGCTCCCACTAAAGCCAAAGTAAACCACAAAAATCACAGATGTCAAAATAGTGCTACTTGGATCTACCAAATTATGTAAATTCTTCCCATGGCGTGAACATCAAATCTAAAGTACCCTCATATCCAAAGACTAATGAATAAGCCTCTAACTGTACTCACAAGCATTCACATAAAACTAAAATTGTTTTCATCTAGACAACCCTCAGAGATTAAGATCAAAAAGAAATCTTCCACATGTTTACATAATCATAAATTTTAAACAAAAAATATGTAAAATGACCCATGCTAGGAACATTCATGCAAATATGAAACTATTCCCATCTAAACAACCCTCAAGAATTACAATCCCAAAAAAAAATCCATGGATCTACTAAAGCACATATATCTTAAACAAAAAAATTACAAAGTCAACCATTCCATAAGTGTACATGCAACTTTGAATCCATTGATGCATCCAAAACACCCACAAATACTTGGACCAATTATTCACATTCTAAATGATGAAATATCATAAATTTGCAACATGTAAGTAAATACATCCATAAGGACCAAGGGTTGTCTAGGAGCTCTAGGCCACAAAATAACCAACTCCATCAAGAACATGCAACTAGAAGAACTAAGGGTTGTCTATGAGTTCCAAGTCAAAATCATTGGATGCCCAACTCCACAACCTCTATATGACCAAGTATCCAAGGAGTTGTCTAGGAGTTTCCAAGTCACTAGATGACCAACTTCTCAACCTCCACATAACTCAAGACATATCCCATACAACTAAATATGAGCTCTAGCTCATCACATGACCAATCTAATAGTGTAAGAATAAACTCCAAAGAAGCTAGCAATGTGATCCACAATCAATTTGTCATGATCAAGAAAATCATCCATCCTATGTGTTGTATGCTCAATATGTGTTTCATTGAGCTTCTTCACCTCCACAAGTTACAAATGTTCATCGTAACTATCCCTAAAATAAGACCAACTACAACAAACTCTGAATTAAACAAAAATTAATACCACAAAACATCCCCTCATTTATCCCTAAAACAAATTCTAATACTAAATATAAAAACATTTCCACCATTAAACCTGCAAAGAAAGATACAACCCTTAATCTAATTCTAGCAACATTCCAACTTATTGGTTTGAAATGTTGTACCCGAAGTGATTGGTAGGCTTGAGCCTTTCATATTGTTATACGAAAAGGACCCCTACCCATTTTCCCTTGGAGCAGGGAGCGACTTTTTGTGGAGGGAAGCTTTTGTGGCATAAGAGATGGTTGCTAGTTGGAACCAGGACCCTTAATAAAATCTTTGAGCGAGTGAGCACAACTAACAAGAAATAAAGCAAGTGAGAATTGCTTTCTGTGCAGGTTTCTCCGATTTCCCCATGCTCCAGATCCGGGTCTTAACTACTACATAACCATAAAATCCTATATAGAGAAGGGCATGATTAGTAATACGCTTGCATGGGCCGCTATAACCACCAAAATACACTCTCATTAGAAGTCGAGTGTAGAGGTAGAGGTCCCATTTCGTAACGACCAAGTGATCAAAGGTGTGACCTCACTCATCGGCTTGGGGGCACGGGTTCATCATTGTTGCTTTGTCATGGAGAAGAATGTTGATTGTCAATACCAACAACATAATGTTGCCTTCCCAATCCCTCCCTCCATGCTCCATGCAACCAACCAATATAATGTCAAGATTTGAGTCTTAACATGAAGAAACCATGCAAGATATGACCACTTACAATAGTGAACAATCAGAATTGCTATCCCCATGAGACCAACCCAAGAACAAATAACAGCCACACCCCAATCCATGTTCCTCCATATCTCAACAAGCAACTCAAGCCTCCAAGGACTTACACCAAACTTTACTTACAATGAACATGTATAAGAAAAGGATAACTCCATCTTGAAAGCCTTCATTTATAGGCAAGAGAGAAATAAGCAAGGGAAAATTTTATAGGCAAGTGAACAACAAACACGAGAAAACATATTTGTTACCACCATTATTTAATGCCCCAAGCACCAATAATCAATACATGAGTATATCCAAGGTGGTTGTCACCAAAACAAGTGACAATGCATTCTCCAAGGCATCAATATTGCCCCACCAAGCCTAAGATCCAAGTTTGAATCAAATATGTAACCCAAGCAATTAATTCTTTTTACAATATTTAATGCATTTTGTAATGATTTCCAACCATTAAATGCATTCCTCCAATGGTGTAATGCCCCTCTGTGTTTGGATTTTGCTTGAGGTATGATTAATTTTTATTTTGAGTTGTTTGAATAAGGTTGAGATTTAAATTTTGAATTAAATAAATAATTAAACAAATCAAGTTTGAAAATAGATACTTCAATAATTAATTTAAATTAAAGTAAATTGTTATGCGATAATGTATTTTATAATTAAAATGTAAAGATAATTATTGTTTAATGATTGAATTTAATTAATAAAATTAAAAGTGAGAAAATATTAAAGAAAATAAGATATTAAAATTAGTATTTAATTTTGAATGAGGATAAAAAGACAAAAAAAACAATTAAAAAGGATAGAAGGTTTCTTATGCAAGTGCATGCACAGTTTCAAACTTATTGTCCAAAGAGAAACTGAAAGGTTATTGAAGATTATTATAATTTTATTTTCGAGGAAAAGATTGGTCTTCCGGGTGGAAATAATTATTCCTTTTTAGGGGATCATTCACTCATTCATGGATGCATGGGGTTTTTGGGGAAATTGAAAGAAAAAAAGAAAGAGAAGAAATGGTTTTGGGTCTGCAAAACTAATTCCTTGGCTATAGATTTTATGGGAAGTGTTTCCTACTTTTGCTGCTATCATGCACCTTATCTGTGATTTTGTTTATTGTTACATGTAATCTGACTATGCGGTATTAGGTTGGCAATCATTATGTATATATCGTGTGATGTTTAGGCATTAAGGTATATTTTCAATTTTATGTATGTAATCATTTTATAATCTGAAATTGTAGCACTCAAAACAGCGTTATGACCTTAGTATATATATAAATGCATAAAAATGAAACACAAATAAATATACATTTATTCGTATGATATTAATATTTAGATGATTGTTTTTCGATATTTACAAGTTAACAAAGTAAATAGGAATACATACTAAGTTGGGAAAAGCTCACTTGTTGTGATAGTTAATTTAATAGGGGAAAATGATTTACTTGTTTTTAGATAATTGTAAAGACAGTTTAAACAAATGGTTAGGACATTAAATTATTACTTAAAGGTGGGAATTTTGGAAATAAGTATTTATAGTATTTAACAGAGTTGCAGTATATATGTTATGTACTTTTTGAAAAGATGCTTTCTTTATGTGTTTAGAATATACGTTTCTAGCTGATGAGACTTAGATTTGCAATTACTAATGTTTTATTCATATAAATCTATGAGTATATATATATGATTAGTATGGTTGGTTAATGGTAAATAAGGTTTTGTTCCTCATATGAAATAGGTTAGAGAATTTTTTATGTAAATAGATCGCTTATTTTCTCTCAATCGTGGCTATTTTATAATTTGAAATATTGTATTGTAAATTGCATTTATATGTCATATATATGTATATATATATATATAGATTGTAAAGGATATCTATGTTAGGCATGCCAATTGATTAAGTATATAATATATGGTGAATAGATTTGAATATATTTATTTAATCTTTTATGAAAATAGTCTCTACTTAAATTGTAGTAAAATTTATTATTATTATGGGGTATTTCATATTGGAAGTATTATATTTAAAGAAATAATTGATTTCTTGTTTTGGAAGATATGTTTAAAATGAATTAGAGTACCTCTAGTCAATAATTGAATGTATGTTCCCTTGTGAATTATTTAATGGTTTATTTTTGTAGTTTGGGTAAACTTGAATTATATGAGTAGAATTGAAATAGGTTTATCTAGTTTCGTTAATGATTTAAATGATTTCTCAATGAGTGAATAGACAAATTGTAAATGACGATTTAAAGGTTCTTTGAAGTTTTATTAATGCTTTTGGTTGGTTAGTGGAAGTAATCTATGTGTGATAAGATATGTGTTGAGAAATTTAGAAAAAGCATGATTATATAACTTCTTTATTGATTTTAAAAGACTTCGTAATGAATAAACAAATAGAATACAATTACTTGTTATTGTTCTTTATGATTCTTACCTGGTATGTATCCATGCTCTTTTAAAGGTGGATTTGATGGTTCCCTTTTGATGTATCTTCCTTTTAGTTATTTCGTTCTAAAGAGATTTTTTTGAATTTGTGATGAAATCTATTTGGGGGAACCTGTGTTGCTTCATTTTACCCTCGTTGTGGGTTTATGGGTAGTCGTTCTTCTTGGGCTTCAAGAGGAGGGGAAAGAATATGTTGCTTCATAATTGATTTCCATTTTGGCTTTGAGAATGGTTTCTCTTATGCTCGTTTTGATATTGGTGGGTTAAGCCTTGCACTTCAAAAGTGGTTTTCTTTGCTATGAAGTTCGAGCGTGAGATGGTGCATGCCTCACATGGTAATTGATATTTTGTTCAGTTTTGGTATCTTGTGCAAGTTGGCTTGCTCGTTTGTGATTTTGAGATTTTGTTGCCAGTAAGGGGGAGTGGCTCTCAATGGGGGTCCAACGCCCAAAGTGGCTGGTCCAAGGTAACCCTTGAGAGTTTAATCAAGTGATAATTAATTAATTAGGGGGTTGGGTAGTATCACACATTAATTCAGATAATGTAGCCTCACTCATGTGCCCAAGTGCTCCTTTAGGCTTGGGATGAGTGGGAAGGGCTGGAATGGCAAGATCAACGGTCTTGTCTCTGCATAGTAATTTTGGCAAGGTATGTTGATCCCGCATAGTGGCATGCGGGTCTGGTGGCCGGTAGAGGTGGTCAAGGTGATCCAGTAGCCTAGGAAGGTTACACCAAGGTAACCAATAACACCTATGCAATGACACTCCATCCTTTAGCAACTGTGTTTATCTATTGTTTCCCCTTATGCCTTTGTTCCTCTAGAAGCAGATGTCTTGTTTTGTGGGTTCTCTTGTCGTGGAGTCATGTTGCCATTGTTCTCCTAACTGTTTTGGTTGAGGATCCTTCTTGTCAACTCCTAGCATAGGGGGTGGGTCTTCAGGCCCATGTGGTCAGGTGGAATGTGCTATGCACCCCATTGGGTCCCCAGTCATTGATTGAGTTGTGTAGAGATTGTACCAATTGCAATGACACCAGAGATGCACCAGTGTTGAATGTTGATATGGAACTTTGTATTAATATGTTCCAGATGTAATTCATCCTTGTTCTCTTCCCAGTTCATGTTGGGAAGCAACATTGTAATTTTGTAATCCTTGAATAATGTACCTTCATGATATAATGTTTTTTCCATGTTCATGTTATCTTTTGGTTACTGGTGTATACTTACCTTTCATGTGATGTAATGATGTTGATTCAATTGTAATGCAGTCATGTAACCCCAAGGGACTTTTTTATATGTTGTGTATGTATATTTACATTTCAAGTGTTGAATGTTAATATTAAGTTGTATGTTAGTTAGTTGTTAAAAAAAATGTGTCATAAATGTAAGATGTACTAGCTTCCTTCGGGGTTGCATGGCAAGGCATTACAAATGGTCTCAATAAACCATATGCTCACTAAACCATCACCCTTCAAATATTAAATATAGTTCCCCCAATGTGCCTATCTTATCCTATTTTTTATAATTCATGTGATGGATCAAAATACCCACGTTTTGACTCTTGTGTTTCCCCTTATCCCATTTTGTGTGTATGTTCTACCCCTTCATCTCTCATGCATCTACATAAGACCACCAAGGTTTCTGAGTGTGAAGGCGTGGAAAATATCCTAAGTCTGTGTAAGCTATTAGAGTTGTAGAGTTCCCCTCCCTAACATGCCTCTCTTTTGCAATCCAATTCTCTACTTTTGTTAGGGTTTTGGACTTTCCCATCCAATTCCCTCCACCAATTCCCCACCTTCATTCCTACCTTCATCAAGCCTTTGGAGTCTCCCCTACCATCATGCATCTCCACCATATCCCACTTCTTTTCATTGTTCATACTCACCTACCTCATTGCACACCCAGAGCTTCATTAATGTCCAAAGTGATAATGTGTCTTCTAGAAGGGCACGTATCAACACAAGCATAGTATTCAATTTTGAGGACACAGATCCCTATGTACCTTTGACTAAAAGGGGAAGGTGGTTTTGATTAGCACTAATGCATTAGTTAAGGTTTGAAATGTTATGGGACCATCACCATTACTATTGAGGACTATGCAACTCACAAGGGACATTCCACCATACTTCCCAAGCACATTTTCACACACGTACATGTGATTCTAGGCACAATTCAAAAGAAAATGGTGTCATGTACCAACCTGAAGTGGTAAGCCATTGTTACATATTTCCATACCCTTTCTTGGTGTCTTAAGGATTCAAAGGCTTGATTAAATTATTATTGATGAAAAAAACACCAACTTTAACTACAACTCATTATGAACCCTCATGTTCAAGCATTCGAATCTAAGGACGAAAACCCACATATCTATAGAGGTCAAAGGATGAAAACCTCTCTTGGTTGAGGTTCAATCTCACTTTGAGATTGTATTAGAGCTTTAATGGAGATGGAAGCCTAGTTGTGCACAGTTGATCCAAATTGCAAGTGGTAGTATTGTAAACTTTGTATTTGTAATTAATTGTGGTTGCTATGTGGCATTTTGTAATGTATCACAAACGTGATAATATAAAAAATTCCTTATGATTCATTTTTCCTTTGCGAGCTTAATTATAATCTACATTTAGCATATTAGAGTAGTACTTAAATATGTAGTCTATTATCTTGTTATGGACCAACTAGTAATATTAGGGTTTGTCATTTATGATAAAATAATGAAAGTATGAAGCATTAAATAATTCATTAATGTGTGTTTACATTAATATAGTTTAGGGTTTATAAGGGGCTAGTTTTAATTATTTAAGATCAAATTTTAAATAACCAAAAATATTTCCATAAATACTTGTTCAAGGAAATTATAGTGGTACCAGAGCTAGTTTCCCTACCAACTTGTTCTTCCTAGAGTTAAATCTTTGCATGCAAAATTTTTATGCATTTTAGTGGAAAGGCTATCAAGTATCTTCAAACAGAGATCAGAAAACAAAGGCATTGCTCAAGAATTCTAGAAAGTAAAACTCTTCCTATAAGAACAATTCTAAAATAGAGTATATGCTAGAAAAAGAGAAGATCAAGAACCCTAAGGCTTGGATTGAAAAAAATATTGATATGATATTGGACATGTTGGCACAAATGCTTCACAAAATGGACAATAACATGAATGTCCCTAAGAAACAAACTAGTGAGGGGGACACTTATGTAGAGGAGGGGGACTAGCTACTCCAGGACTCTAGGACATGGGAGAGTTCTAAGCAATTGGTTGCCCTGATCTACCTCAAATTTGGTAAGCGAATTAGGAAGGTTAAGATGATAAGGTTGAAAAGGAAGAACAATCTAGTTGTTGTTATCCTTCTGCTAAACTGAATGTTTCATGGGGTCAGGAGAGCTTATTTTGAGAGTTCAATCCGCTACCCAAATAGCTCACTGTTTGAGGACAACAACATGAACTACAAACTCCAATGTGACACTCTAGCGTCTCAGATGTGTGTTGGCATCCATATAGACAAATGGTCTTAGGAATAAATTAAAACACTGGAAAATCAACTAACTTCCTAACTGCTAAGGTTTTATACTACGATAGATTATTGAGAAAGTGTAAAATTGAAGTAAAACAAGAAGAATATTATGTCTAAACTAAGCTAGAATTGATGAAGAGAAGGTGAGAGAAGCGGATTTTTCTATGCAAGAGTTGAATCTTCAAAGAGCTCTAGGAGAAAAGACCTACACACACAAGACCAGGAAAATGTTGGGGTTGTTTTTAAAGGACTACCTCAGTCAATCCCCCACTTTGGTGTTTCCACCTCCACAGACAGCTAGATAGTAATAGTATATGGAAAATGATGTAGAAATAGAAAGGAAATAGTACTAAGAGGAATCACCAACAACAAGTATGCTACACAAAATACTCAAAGTGATGTAAATGTCAATATAAATGGACAATATCACCTCCACACCCACGAGCACTCAAGGCAAGTAGTGGAAGGAGAGAGCTTGCATGTCCAACAATAATGTTGTCACAACAAATGAAGTGTAGGTGTTAGCTCCCCAAATCTGCACCCTGTTTGCTAAGCCTTGAGTGAACTTAGCAAATTTGGACTAACATGGGACTGCTTTCAGGTTGTGGGTAACCTATTTGAAAGCAAACCTCTAGTGATAAGGGTTGTCTTTTGCTTTTGATGCCACCTAACTACTTAATCTCTGAGATAAGGGTAAGAATTTTTTATAAAATAAACCTAATGTTGGAAATAAACTAAGGTGATGCACCAAAACAACCTAGACCTGCTAATAGCCTTACACATTCAAATTAATATCTCAAAGCTTAGCTCACACAACTCACTTTCCAATGCAGTTCACATCAACAATTTATAAGGTCTGTAACAGTGTTTTCAAGAAGGAAAAATAGATTTCATAGTCAATAACACCACTAAACAGCACAACTTATAACCTGTAAACATACATTTTCTGTCAAATGGATGCAAGAAACATGGGACAAGTTTGCAAGGAAAATTGACTTTTCACAAAACAGACTAATCAACCATGAATGGCCTACCATAAAACATGAAGAGAGAAGATTAAAATGCCCCAATTTATTAATTCAAAGTGCTTACTGTATAATAGGTCTGTCTGAGTTACAATGCAGCTCCATGAAAATAACTCCAAGAAAGTAAGTTGTCCTCCTGTTGGAAAAGAAAGAACCCCCTCAAATCTTCAAAATGAACATACTTAAGCCAAAACCCACCAAAACCTCTCACAGAAGTGTTTCTAAAAGATTCTGGTTAGATGAAATAGAAAAGGCCCCAAAAGAACCTTCTAGAACTCTCCAAAATGTCCTCCATATGAAGAAAAATTAGGCCAAGTCAATAGTCACCCCAAAATTGTGATAAAAAATGCCTCCAGATGGCCTCCTTTTCACCAAAATAGTCAAAACATCATCCCACACATCTCACACTTCTACAAGTCATCATTGGTCCTCATATAAGACTTGACCACATTCTCCATCATGCAATATGTGTGTTTTTTGAAAACCCATGGCTTTTAAAACATTAAATATAATGACCTTATTAAGTGATTCATAAAACATCACTTAACAAGTCACTTTACAATCAAGCATAAGACAAAGGGCCCCACCATTAATATGTATTACATTTGCATTTAAAAGCAACTGAAAGTGATTTTCAAATCACTTACATGATATTTTCAAAAATTGAAAACAATTGCAACATATAATATCATATCTCAAAAGCCCCCAAAAGTTTCAAAGCACTTGACCATCAACCTACCTCATTTTGCACTCTTGATCACACATGGAAAAACACATGTTTGCAAAGGCATTATAGTCTTCAACAGTTTGGCCAATAATGGTCGACCTCCAAATTCCTTGGAAAGTATATTCCAAGTCACATGATGTTGGGAAAACATAAGGCATATCACATAGGTCATGATACACTCAATATTGCATTGCTAAGGACTTATCATAAAGCTGAAACAAGGGGAAACACCCCAAGGCATAAAATGCCTAATGTAATAACATATGAACCAAATTGATGACTTAGCAAAGTTTGAAAAATTTGGGAAAACGACTAAGGCATAAAATGCCTAAGTGAGAACACACATATGTTTCAACGCCCCTTGCATTTATCATATGTTTGATTTTAAAATAGAGGATAAAAAATCCCATTGGTATCAAACATGGGTCAAACCCTAATCATTAACACCCAAATGATGGAAAAAACAAATACCATCATTTGGTCGCTTGAAAATCTGAAGCAAGGCTCTGCCACCATGGGGTTTGGAAAAAACACAGGAAAATGGTGCTAACTAGTTTTTTGGTGATTCATTGATGAGAAACCGAGGTAAAATGCTCATTCTGAAGCTTGAAAATTGCATTTTGATATCATTTGGAGGTCGTTTCTATAACTTAGAGGTCGCAGTCTATAGCATTTTGATGAACTTTGCTTCATTTTCTTGTTTTCTATTGTTGCTCTCATGTTTGACAGCCGCCATGAGAAGCTTGTATGAAGCTTGATAGGAATTTTTGAGTGGAAAAACTTTGCACATTTCGATGCTCGAGCTCAGGTAAGCTCCCAGCCGACTTTGCATTGACATTTTCCTCCTTTTATGCGCAAGAAGAGCTCGAATAGAAGCTTTTAAATGTCTTTCATTTTGTTTAAACTCCTGTGATAGCATTTGAAATACTTCATTATCTGTAGTTTTGAACAAAGTTGGTGCTTATTCTATTGTTTTCAAAAGAATAATGGCTCACTGACCGCAGCCTGTGAACAGGGAAAAAGTGTCTTTTATGTTCATTTCCTGAAAACCCTCATGTATTCTTTTGATTTCTTCTTTGTACTAACAAATCTTTGACAACCTAGATGGGTTACTGGAATGTAGAAGAAGAAAGAACCTGTTGTGGCTCGACCTCCATTTTTTCAAACTGGGTTTTCTACACATTCATGATTTCTGCTTCATTTTGAATTTTAATTGCAAATCCCTGTTTCAGGTTTTCTATAGCATGATAACCAATGAAACTATAGTTGTATTTCAAAAGACCCAAGTGGGTTACATGATTTATTTGAAAATTTTAGATTTTTTGCAAGAAATGTAGATGATTTTGTAAATTCTCTCCATTTTTCTGTAGAAAATAGCAATGTTGCTCTATTTAAAAAAAAAAAACCCAGCTGGGTTTTCCATATTTTGCAGAAAAAGGTCAATCTTGACCATGACCTATCAGAAACACATGAAATGGCTTTCATTTTCTGATCCCTGTAGGACATTCTCCATTTTTCCATTTCTACATCAGATTTTCATGGTGAGCCCATATGGGTATTTTTTCAATTTTCCAAGCAACTTCAGATTTTGTTGCAAAAAATGAGGAAATGTCATTGTACATTATGGGTAGAATGAAAGCCCCAATTTGTAGCAAAATGTGTCTTTTAGTGGGAATTTAACTGGGTTTTCTATAGCACTTCCTTTCCGTAGAATTTTTTTGAAAACAAAAACCCCAAAATGGGTTTGGTCACTATGAATAACCTATATTCTACACTTCATGGTCACTGTCCTTATCAATGTAAAGCTCCTTGAAAGTTGACCTAGCAGATGCAAATCTTGAATTAAGCTCCCCTCACTCTTCTATAGATTCTTATTTCTTTCAAGAGGATGTATTCCTAACTTCAGGATAAAGTAGGAATGGGAAAGTGTTGCTCTTCAAGAAGAGCATGATTACACTTTTTCACAATTGCAGCTACAATTATCATTTTCATTTCTTCTCCACAACTTTGTATAATCTTTCATTGGTTGTTTCATCCCATTGTTTATGCATTGAATTGACCAAACTACTCATTAATTGGTGACTTACCTTGAAGCACATCTATGTCTGTCAGTGCACATGATTGCCCCATTAGAAGTAATGGTTTCCACTGTTTTGATTGAATCTAGGACTGCTCCTTACTTATGCTCTGAACTTGTTGTGAATGGACTATATTTCATGTCCTCTGATGATCATTCTTATTCCTTGCATTACATGTAGATACACTATCACAACAGTATCTTTTTTATAGCAGTTCCATAAGTACTTTCTTTATGTAATGACTGCACCTTGCATTCACTGTTGATTTTATTTTTCAAGTTCATAGATAATCATGAAGATAAATCTGTAACCTTCAATGGCAGTGTTCTTATTCATGACTATGCTTTGTTCAGTAAAGCACCATGATTCTTGATGGTTTCAACAATTGAATTTCATGAGCTCCTCTAATTCAATCAAGACCACTACCATCTTTAATATCAATGCTCTTCCTTTATTTGTAATATGCTTAGAGGCATCATTTTCGGAGGAAACCATTTGGCAACTTGCTCAAACATTTATATGAGAGTATAGAGAATACCAAACCCCTGTTCCTTGTGTTATGGCATAGCAATTGTATCTTGATCACATCATATGAGGATTCTATTGTTGTCATGACTTCTGTAATGACATATTCATGATAGGCATATATCTATGTCAACTAGAGTTGATGTTTCTTGAATGTCTTTGCCTTTTATGCCTTTCCTTAAAACACCATGCATTGAATGTTATCTGGCAACTTTTTTGTCTAATGTTTGATTGAGAAGGCCTTGAATAGAGCCTTGTGAAACTTCAGATTTTGTTTTGTGTTGTTGTCTTGTTTGACATGCTTGGAATGCTTTCAAGCTTATCATGTTCTCAATCTAAAAGACAACATATAACTTTCATTCATTTAACTTATGAGGGTAGAAAAATAGATGGCCATGTTTATTTGTCATGAAAACACTTATGCTCTATGTTGAATACTCCCCCCATGCTTGTCAATTTGTAAGTTCCTTGATGTATATGCAACTGATGTTTGTTGGTAGTTGGTTGTACTCCTCATTGCATGGCTCATTTGCTCCATTTTTTAATATAGTAGCTACTTCTACTGTCATGTAGTATACATTTATCACTGTTGTCCTTCATGAGACCACTGTAACATGCATTGTTGGTTGTCCTTATCAATGACAATGACCTTTACCTATTGCATTCATTTTCACAAGCACACCTATGAATGAACAATATTAAACCCCTTTGCCTGATGTAGCTCTTGAAAAGGTGTTGTCCTTGTACTTGTATCATGACCTTGATTCAACCATTGCTCTTTCTTATGTTATGTGTAATAAATACACACAGTCTCCTCATTTTAACTTTATTGGACAACCATATGTCACATATGTGGGTGACCTAACAACTCACCTTCCTATGTGATGTGTCTTCCCAATAGGGTTATGGTGAGAGGGGCTTGACAACAACTTGAAATGCTTCTTCATTGTTTAAAAGATGCATAATTGAACTTGATGCATCTATGAAGTCACTTCCTTTATAAACAGATCATGGATCTTCTTAAGAGGATTGAAGGACATATCAACACAATATGTTGCATCTTTTGAATCTGATAATGAAATTTGATCAACTGGTGTGATTCCATATTGATTTACATTGATAATAGATAAATCTTTGATCAAGCTGCTCAATTTCCTTTTCTTTAAAAGCATGTTGAGCTCTACCCTTGTGGGAGCCACATTTACCCCACATGTTGTATTTGATCTGAATTAGAATAGTAACCAGACTTGTCCTAAATCTACACATGAAGCAAACAGTTAGAAAATAAGTGCATGTGTTGGATGTGTTTGATGACTTCGTTGTTTACCAAGACATCCAAGGTTTGCATGCTTATTTAATGCACTTATGGATTAGTTTATACATGCATAGGTAGGTGTGTATGTAAGGATTGAATCTTTCATTGCTTAGAGCCTCGCTCTAATATCATTACTTTTTCAGATGCAAGGGCTAGGAACACTACAGAGCTGGGGAGGACACAAGTAGTTCGAGGTAGCAGCAACATGGAAGCGGGCAACTTGTAACCAGTCATTCTTAGGCAATGACTAGTTCCATTCTTATATGCACATTGTTTGTTTTTACTTATCAATGTATAAATTGTTTTCATATTTTGATGGAATAAGTAAAGTTAGTCCCTTGGCTTGTGAGGAACATGTACACTTCAGGATTATCAATAAAAGATTACATTTGCATATCTATGATTCTCTTTCTCATTTGTTGTAATTGCAACATTGAAATGACAAAATGTAATCTACTTCATTTGACAGTCACTCCTTCATGCATATTGAAACTATCATTTTTATGGTTTATCTTTTGAATGTTTAAACAACATGAAAAGAACAAACACTAAGTTACCGGATTTCAGCTGAAAGCTAAAAATCAAGTAACAATAGGATCCAAGAACTGGTAGCTTGCAACCACAAAAGAGTGATGTAGAAGCTTGAAAGTGTGAGGATGGAGCCAAGAGTGTGTAAAGAATCAAGAAGTGCAAGAGAGAAGTGAAAGAATGAGAAATAGACCATTTGAACTTGCAAAAGGAGGCAAAATACCCATTTCTCAGTGGTCAATGGAGGAAGAGACGTTACAGTTTGTCACCAATGTAGAAATGTAACGCCTTTGTGGATTCCAAAGGAAGGAATTCTATCAGGACAATAGTGCGGTGCATGGACATTCATGCGGCACACGCACGTCCTCAACAAGGATTCCTCCACCGACACGAAAAATGAGCTACCGAGTGGATGGAAAAAGCTGGCAGATGTGGAATTACATCATTGTATTTTTGTTTTCTAAGTTAGGGGTGATGTAAATGGGAAATTTTCCTAGGGGTGCAAACTTGCTCCATTACATTTTTCCCCCACTTTAGCGAGCATGCATGTTGGTGCAAATGCGAGGTAAAGTAGAAAGAAGTTGAAGAGAATATGCCTGAATTATCGAGGAAGCAGATCTTCGATTTGGTACACCCAAACATGTAGAAGATAGCTCTATAGGTGCTCGGTCCCACAAGGAAACCTTGTTGTTAAAGAGAGAGATGGCTCCACAAGTACTCAGTCCCGCGAAAGGTGAACAAAGGCTCTACAAGTGCTCGCTCCTAAAAAATTGGCTCTACACGTGCTTGATCCCACAAAAGATGAACAAAGGCTCTATAGGTGCTTGGTCCTACAGAGAGAAAGCACTTCACAAGTTCTTGTTCCCACAAAGGGGGCACCACAGTTTCTCAGTCCTATGGAGCGTGATGTAAAAGGACTCCCTAGGTGCTCTATCCTGAAGAGTTGATGCAAAGGCCCTTGCAAGTGCTTGGTCCTATAAGGAAAGCTCAAAAAGGTGCTCAGCCATCCAAGCTTAGTTGTAAAATTGGCTTTGTAGGTGCTCGGTCCTACAAAGCAACATGTTATGTTGCAAACAAAACATGTTAGGTTGAAAAAATCACACAGACATGCACACATATCGCAGAACAAGCTATTGAAGGAAGAGTTTTCAAAGGGTTCCCTCAGGAACCCTTCAAGATAGCAAGGGGTTCATAGAAAGGGACACTCCAATTGAAAAGCATGACATTTTTCGTAAATGATTATGTCATCAAAGGATCATTTTGAAAGATCTCTTTTGTCAAGGAATCTGATAAAAATAATTTTCTTTTGAAAGAAAGATCTCACTAAGGGGATTCATTGGCCACCAAATTCACCTTATTGAAAATCATAGAAGTATTTGTGATCGATGGATTAGTATGGGTTAATCACACTTGATCCATGAATAATTGAAGTGTGATTTAGCCACTAAACCTCAGTCCCAATAAAATCATTCAATGTAAATTGAAGTGGAAGCCATTAAAACTTAACATGTTAAACTACAAAAGCTTTTGAAATACCTACTCTAATCCATTGAAACTTATTCTATTAGAGGATTGGTATCGTGTTGATGTGAAATGACGACATTTTCCCAATCTCGTGATCAGTGAACCAATTTTAGTTGATTCTATGGAAGAGAATCGATGAAACCATTATGATTGATGTATGAAAACCTAGTTTATGCTAAAAATGAACATGATGCAAGCTAAGTTACCATGATTTTATGCTAAAAATGATCTATTTATACTATTGCTAAGATAATCTAAGCTAAACCTATGCTAAAAGATGAAAACCCTAATTCATATACAAATTAAGATGGATGCATGGAAGCCGCTAATGGATTCTCTAATCTATTATGCAATTAAAGGGTATGTGCAGGATCATCATGGAAAAAAAGGGCCCTTAAGTGGCAAAAAATTCAGAAAAATTAGAGTTAGGAAACTTGACGTAAAAATTTGAATAAGTTATCTATATTATTTCAAAAATATGTAAGAATAGAATCTGTAGCAAATTGAATGCAGTTTCTAAACTACTAGGTTTTTTTTTTTTTTTTTAAATCTATTTGGTGAAAATTCGAAATTTCAATTGAGTAGTACTTAAATTTCAGGGAAAAAATAAGAAGTAGGTGTCTTTCTAACCACCCTAACCACAATAAAATGATAATTTTTTATAATATTTTAGATATAAGTAGAGGACTCATGTCCTGGCTGTGATCCATATTTTTGTAATTTTTTTCCAAGTAAATAATTAATTATGATTTTTTTTATTACAATTTTTAAAAAATATAAAACAGTATGTCTAACTACACCTTAACTTGGTCAAAACTTCATAAAATTCAATTTATTTTTTTAATATTATAGTATGTGAAGCATAGAATGTTACAGATGTTTCGTATTCATAAAATGTGATACCATTTGAAAGTTATAGATGTTTTTCAATCAGCCTATCAATCAAGACTTTAGTCATAATTCAAATAGAAAATGAATAATAATAATTTATTAAATTCAAAGTATAATTTATATTGGTGGAAAGTTGATAATATCCTTTAAAAACCCTTTTCGTTTCATCGATTTTGGGTAAAAAAAAGTCATTAGCCACATACCCATCATATCGCCACGTTTTGGCCCATCATGATCCCGCACATACCCTAAAACTAACTAAAATAAGCTAAAAAGTGAGTAAATATGAGAGTATGGATGAAAGTGGATTCAATAGCATAAGTTTGCAATTGAAAGATGGATCCATTTGTCTCCAAATAGTGACCTATTTATATGAGAGCAAATGAGGAATGAAGGATTGAGATCAGAAATATTAATCAACGGTCCAAGATGAAGGGGATGAGATGCATGGATCATGGATTCTCATCAATGGATGAGAATGCATGATAAGATTTAATCAAGGGCTCACACTTACCTCAAACAAACACACTTTTGATCTGCTCACACAAGTCAAAGGTAACTTGTTCAAAAGGTTAAAGGTTTAGCTTGTTCAAGAAGCCAAGTGAGATGATTGGGGGAGAGGGAATATTCCTTTTGATGAGGAAAAAAGGTAATTTACAAATTAAAACAAAGTCTTAATTGTGCAAAAAGGGGATGAGGAATATTCCTTTTTCTTAGAGGAAAGTTAGTTTCATTGCTAATTAAACAGGATTTAATTATGCAATTTAGGTGATTAGAAGAATTAAAGTGATATTTATTAAATTAAATGATTTAATAAATGGGAGAAAGGTGAAATGATATTTAATTAATTAACTTAGGGTTATTTAATTAAATAATATGACTTAGGGAATTAAATTAAATATTTTGATTTATTTAATTTAATTAGATGAAGTGTTAGTGCGAAAAGAGATGAATTAACCCAATTAAATTAATTAGGCCAATAGATGAAAAATGATGTAATTAATTAATTAGCTAGGCTAATTAAATCAATTAAGCGAAAAGAGGATGGGTTAAAGAGGAAATGATGTTGCTAAATTTGTTTTAAGTGTATGATATCGATTAGGACATTTTTCAGTGTCTATAGTAGTAGCCCCCTTAGGATGGTGTGCGTGAATCCAAGGAGCACGTGACATCCTAAGGAAAGGAAGAAAAGATAGTGATGTTGTGGCCCATGAGACATAGCGAGATGTAAACATGGAAATGTTGTCACACACGTAGGGGACAACACATAAGCACCACAACATCACAAAGAAAGAAGAAAGAAAGGAAAACAAATATAAAGAAAACAAGGAACAAGCAGAGACAAAGAAATCAAGAGATAGAGGGATCTGGGAGTTCGGGGTCAGATCAATTCTTATAGGTAACCCATAATGTATATGAATGAAAGATCATCAATCCCTGAAGTTCTTAGATTTGAAGAAGAGCACATGAAAACAAAATAAAAATAAAAAATTGGGTCAACATGGAAGGAAGTCCTAAATTCCCTCAATGCTTTGCATCATCCCCAATTGTTGAAAATCAATTTACAACATATAGAAGAATGATGAAACATATAGAGGAAGTTTACAACACAATTTCACTCATGTATCCTACCACCTACAACTTGGTAGCAAGGGTCCTCCAAGAACACATAAAAACAAGCATGGGGGAAACACAACACACACACAAATCTAATCTATAAATAAAGAAGAGGTACTCTCCTATTCCTCATCAACCAAGAGTTCATTGTTATCCCAATCTAGATCATTATATGGAGAGGTAAGATGAGACTAAAAGGGTGGGATAGCAAGGGGAGCACCCTCTGACTCTCCTATGACAAGGGCCAAGGAAGAAGGCCCCTTAAGGTCTTCTTCATCAAGCTCTTGTGAGGTGAAAGTCATCGATCTCGCAAAGATCATTGACAAAGTTGGGACATCATCCACCAAGTTAAACATGCACTTAAAAGGAGTGCCATATGTTAACTAGGCAGGAGAGGAAGGAGGGAACCAAGATCCATCATCAACCTCGTCAAGAGGGACGATGAAAAACTCAGGTGACGCTAAGGCTACCTTCGTCACAAGGATGACACAAGCCAAAGAAGAACTCGCTTCCAAAGAAGGTGATCCCTTCTTCTGACCTCCATTGGAAGCAAGGTCATCCTCCAACTTATACTTTAGCAGAAGATGTGGAATCCCCACAAAAGAAGCGGAAGGCAAGGAGGAATAACATAGGACCACAATAGACACCATCGTGGTGTTCGACATGTCCATAGGCCGGGAAAAAGGAGGGATGTCTGGAAGGGACATTAGAAGAGGGGGCTCTACTGAGGGGGTGATGAACACCTACACCCTTTTGGGGTGAGGGTCATTAGCATTGGTTGGGGGAGCCAGAAGCAAAATCAAGGCTAGTGGAACTGAAGCAGAAGGAGTAGAAGGGGGAGGCACAATAGGAGATGTCAAAGCAAGAGTTGTCAACTCTCCTTTTGGCTTCTGCAAGGTGGCTTGTTCAGCTGCTAGATCCTTTCTCCAGTTCTTACACTCATGCACAAGCCAGTTTTGTCAGCTTTGTGAACTAGAAGTTGCTACTTGAGAAGGGACAGGAGGTTCCTATTCTACCATAGGAGTTTCCTCCACAACCATTGTCGGTGGAAGAGCATTTCCTTGGATAGGAGAAGGAGGAGGAAATGCAAGAGTAGAAACAATGGTAGGTGGAGAAGCAGACATCGGTGCCTCAACAACGGCCTTATTCCCATTCACTACCTAAGGGAAAAGAGTGGTAGGAGGCTGCAAATGTTGATATGTAGGGGAAACTCCATGAGGGCCCTTCCCCTTACCATAATCGATGGGCCTAGGAACCGTGAGAAAGACAGGAATTTTGAACACTTGACATTTGACTTTTCACCAAGCGGGTACCATCAGGCTCCCCATGTGAGGCATGGGAGTAGGAGCTGAAGGCATCACAATAGGGTGAGGAGAGGAAGCAAATGGAGTGACAGAAGAATAGGAAGGGTCTTGGGTGTGATCAAGCTTCTCCTTCCCTTTTGTTAAGAGGAGATAGCTTGTTCTTGCACAATCATGCAACCTTCAACAAAGATGGAATAGGGAGAAGTAGGGTAGGTCACCTTCCGTGCCATGCCCTCAGTCTTATATTTGACATAGGAAAGATACAAGTTTTTCCTTGGAGGAAGCAGACCAACCAAGGCAGGCTAAAAATTATCTAACGAGTAGCCCCCACATGACACCAAAGGTTTGTATCCGATGTCATGCACAATGTGCACAAAGCCCTCATGAGAAAACTTAAGAAATTTTTGAATAACCAAAGTGATCCCATTAATGGAAACCAACCATGGAATGCTTAGTTTTACCTTGAACAAATCTAACTCCGGAATGATATCAAAAGAGGTATCTATGACCCTAGGCCCTACCAAGACCAAAAGGGTGATAGAACCGCGATTAGGGACTGAAAGTTTGTCATGTGTATGTATGGTGTTCTTTGACTTCTCATATTCCTCCCTATGCAAAATTTTTATCAACAAAGTCTTCTCCATTATAACATTCACATGACTCATAGGGTCAACGAGGACACCAGTTATGATGTTCTCGTTGATGCAAGCGGGAATGTACAACGGGAAAGGCTCTTTGTTCATAGGTAGATCTTGTGATGTGAAAGTTATATCTGGTGATCCATTCATAGGCTGGGCAAGAGG
Source organism: Sequoia sempervirens (assembly GCA_007258455.2). Taxonomy (NCBI): domain Eukaryota; kingdom Viridiplantae; phylum Streptophyta; class Pinopsida; order Cupressales; family Cupressaceae; genus Sequoia; species Sequoia sempervirens. The sequence goes on from VDFB02254647.1 coordinate 63,815, forward strand.
AATGCATGTAAATGAAACCATATTTACATACTTCGATGAGAAAAACTTAGTGGAACTCGAAGATTTGACAACTAAGTTTGTAGAATGAGATGGAAATGGATCAGTGTAGATCTATAATTCGCTATTCACCTTTGCCATAGACTTATTAGCATTTTTATTTTTCTCGTCGAGGTGAATGGTACTGTCATCGATGCGATCCTGAATCTCATGATGCAGACACATGCATTTTTTGGTACCATGCCCGTGAACTCAATGGTATTAGAAAAATGTGTGTTCATCATACCAGTTGGGATAGGGCTCAGTAAGAGGTTGAGGATCTAGTGAATTCAAGACTTTATATTTTAATAATTTCTTTAAGATAGAAGAATATGATTCAGATAGTTGTATAAAGTGCCTATTGTGTTTGAAGCCCTTATCATCAATTGAAGAGACCACATTCGCAACATTCTTGTTTTTGCTAGAGATTGACTCTATAGACCTACCCTCAAAACAAAAGCATGAGGAGGATCCCCTAAACTGAGCAATTGTTTGTTGATACTCTCGTAATGCGGCACACAAATGTGCAAAAGAAGGATATTTCATCAGGGAAAATTTCTACTGCCAAGATCTCTACAAATTCCTAATGAAAAACTTCTAGATGAGTTGGGAAAAGGATAAGAAATCTATGAAAATAATTCTTGATAACAAGCTATGAAAGTAGTTATCTTTTCATTTTCTCCCTTCTTACATCAAATGAGATCCAAGAAGGCCATCTTTAGTCTGATGTTTACCTGGAACTATCTTATAAACTATTTCACGAGCTGATCAAACAAAAATATGGAATTGTCGAGTAAGGAACAATTTCGTTCGAGGATTGTATCCTTAAGAGATATAGGAAACAACTTAGCCATTAATGTTTCATGGTGGAAGAAATCTATACACATGGCATTGAATGTGGAAACATGCATTTGCGTATCTCCCTTACTACCATATTTCTTAAACTTCAAAATCTCCATCCCTTGGGGGATAGGAGTATTTAGAATTTCTATTGACAAAGGACTATGATGAAAGAAGGGTTGAAATATGGGTTGAGAGGTGGCATGGGACAAGTTCACTAACTGGTTCTGCATCTCGCCCATGTTTTGCAACAAGGCATTCAAAACATGATTAGATGACGAGATAGGACCAATGGAACCACCACCAGAACCACCGTGACTACCAGACCCACCAACCCCCTTTCCAGTAGGAGCTCCACCACCCAAGCTAACACTAGCCTTGGGGTTACCATTTGGAGCATTAGGAGTAGCGGAGCTAAATCCCAAAGGGACTTTGTTTACTTTGATGATAGGAGGCACGTTAGGAGCAGAAACGGAAGGGACTTTTTATCCATGTTCACTGACACCCTGGGTATTAAGATTTCTATTTGTATCTCAGTGGTCTCGGGCCCAGGTCCTCCAACAACACTCGATCTAGGGTTGTATGATGGAACATGAGTTTCCATAATGTCGATAATGCCTCAGAGAAATTCCAAACCCACCCTATCCTGATCCAACATATGTCTAATCTTATTAACCACCCTAGTAGCCATAGCCATGATCTTTTCTTTCCCCAAATAGTTCTCAAACTCTAGAATCCTTTGATCCAGAGAAAGGAGCTGCTCTATAGGAATCACGAGAGCTTTATCTTCCTCCATAGATGACGATGTAGGAGAAAGGGGAAGAGTGGAGACATGTGTGGTTTCTCCAAATAAATTTGTGCCCGTTCTTGAAACCATCTCATCAAAAGTAAGAGTCATGGTGAACTTCATAAAATCCATTTCTAAATGTCACACTCTCCTTCTAACAACGTTCCTAGAGGTCATAGACTAAGTTGTAAATCTCATAAAGCTTTACAACGCACAATTCTATAACACACCCCAGATGTGAGAGAAGAAGCATCAAGATAAAGAAATGGATTCAAGAGGTTCATGTAAAGTTCACCGTAATGTAGAGGAGGGGGACCTGCTACCCCAGAACTCTAGGTCATGGGAGATTCCTAAGCAACATGCTACCTTGATGTACCTAAATTTTTCTAAGTGAATTAGGAAGGTTAAGATGCTAAGATTGAAAAGGAAGAACAATCTGGTTGTTGTTATCCTTCTGCTAAATCAAATGTTTTACGAGGTTAGGAGAGCTGATTTTGAGAGTCTAATCCATTTCCCATACATATCACTATCTGAGGATGATAGCGCAGACTACAAACTCTAGCATGACGCATCGGTGTCTCAGATGTGCGGTAGCGTTCATACAAACAGAGGGTCTTAGAAACATATTAAAACACCAAAAAATCAACTAACTTCCTAACTGCTAGGGTTTTATACTACGAAAAAATATTGAGAAAGTGTAAAATTTAAGTGCAACAAGAAGAATCCTATGTCTCAACTAGGCTAGAATTGGAAAAGAGAAGGTGAGAGAAGTGGACCTTTCTACTCAAGAGTCGACTCCTCAAAGAGCTCCACGCGAAAACACCTACACACACAAGACCAAGGAAAATGTTCAGGTTGTTTTTAGAGGATTGCCTTAGTCAATCCTCTACTTTGGTGTTTCCACCTCCACGAATAGCCAAATAGCAACAATATATGGAAATTGATGTAGAAATAGAAATGAAATAGTACTAAGAGGAATCACCAACAAGTATTCTACACAGAGTACTCAAAGTGATGCAAATGGCAATGGAAATGGGCAGTATCACATCCACACCCACAAGTACTCAAAGTAAGTAGTGGAAGGAGAGAGCTTGCAAGTCCTCCAATAGCAACATTGTCACAACAAATAGAGTGTAGGAGCCAAGAACCAAAAGCTTGCAGCCACAAAAGAGTGATGTAGAAGCTTGAAAGTATGAGGATGAAGCCAAGAGTGTGTAGAGAATCCAGAAGTGTAGGAGAGAAGTGAAAGAATGAGAGATAGAGCATTTGAACTTGAAAAAGGAGGAAAAAGACCCATTTCTTAGTGATGAAGGGAGGTAGAGATGTTACAATTCATCACCAATGGAAACACTAACACCTCTACAGATTCTAGAGGCAAGAATCCTATCAATGAGCTTCCAAGTGGATGGAAAAAGGTGGTGGATGTGGAATTGCATCGTCAGATTTTCATTTTCTAAGGCAGGCGTGATGTAAATGGGGAATTTTCCTAGGGGTGCAAATTCACTCCATTACAACTTATAAGGTTAGAAATCATAGAGCCACTCCTACCAATACCTAGAAGATAGTCCATGTTTCATTTGCTAGACCTTTCAAATCCATTTTTCTTCTTAGGGAACAAGAGGTCCATGCTAAGGTTCCAAAAATTGAAGTTCAAAACTCAGTCATCAAGGAAATTACAACTTGTTATGCTTCCATCCTCACTTTCCAAAAGGCATAATTGGATCCATCAAAGATTGGTTCCTTATTTGTAGAAAATCCTTCTTGAGCTACTAAGTGTTCCATCCTAAACCTACCTCAAGTTGTTAAGCTTCTTCAAGGAACTTGGCTCTGATCCCAATTGAAGGGCACACAATCTATTAAGAGGGGGGTGAATTAGTAGATCAAATTAATTTAAAAATATTTAATTCAACATGTAAATTTGAACATGAAGCATGAATCAAAATAACTACTACCAATAAATCAATCACAAAAGCACACATTCACACAATGAACACCAGTTATACATGGAAGCCTAGAATGGGAAAAACCACTATGAGAATAGCTTCTTAGAGCTACTATCCAAATCCAACCTCACAAAAATAATGAATGTTACAATCATGAATCAAGCACAAACCTACCAGAGACACCAATCCCTTGAGGCACCAACCTTCAAGAAACACCAATCCCTTGTACAAAGATCTAAGCACCAACTCAATGAGTAGAACACTAGTCCTACCTAAATGCAAAGATAAATCTTGTGGAACTTCACTACTAAAACCACATCTTACACACAATCTAATCTTGCCTCAGACACACTCTTACACTCCTTATGATCTTATGATAATTGTGCATAATTATTGAGATGCAACTCACATTGAATTACACTTCCTCACACAAGATTATACTTCCATACAAATTTTCATCCACACACACATCTTTCACACACTTATCATATGAAGTGAGATGATGATTATATACAACATACTATCTTAACATTACTTCATGTCATCCAAGGGTATGTAATTAACCAGGTTTACATAGGGTGGACCTAAATTCAAATTACATGAAATGTGTAACAAGTAAAAAATTTGTTGTCAAAGGAACATGATGTCATGTGCTTCCATAGGAACCTTAACCTAGACATATTTTAACACCCCACACTATCTCCAAATGACTCACACTACTATTCATTGTCACACAGTTCTAGAACACAAACTGGTTAACTTGTAAACATAGTGAACCTTCTATTACTTCAATATTTTTACATGTTGAGCACAACTTCCAAAAACTCTAGAATAAGTTAGAATAGATGTAGACATACTCTCATTTCAAACTACAAAGAAGAACATGCATTCGGAAGGGAATGCGAAACATGACTATATTGCCAAAGAAATCTCTTTGCTCTAAGTAAATGACCTCCAACATTTCAGAACCAACTTTTGGATTACTTATTTCAACATGAATAGATGCAAGCATGATACTGCAAACATACTATAGGAAATCATATTTTTTGTTCTCAAAATGCATTGATATGATAATGATAAATCAAGTACTATTACATTCACTGTTTATCTATCATTACTCCTCAAACATCATTCCTTTGACATGAATGAAATCCTTTGACATCAATGACAACCTCTGTTCAACACTAGTTTCCTTAGAACCCAGATAAGGTGAACTATTCAAATTCCATCAAACAACTAATAATCATGAATAAAAATTTGATTGAAACATTCAAGTCAAGTTCCAATTTCAAACATGAATTGTTAACAATTTTTTAAGTCACACTATCAGTTACAACAAATGGCACTTATATCAAATGAACAGTAGAACATGTTACAAAATCTAATAGAATTATTTGATATTATGAGTTTCCAACTTAGCTATGTGCAGAGTTGTCTTTGAGCAAGATTTTGCATTGCCTCTATGTATTCCTTCATTTGAAAATCAATACAAAACTCAAATTCATTAATGTGTTTAATTATCTGTATTATTTATTTTCTCAATTCAAGAAAAACTCTAGTTTCTACAATTAGATACACATTAAACGATTACTAATGTTGTATATGCTAGTGTTGTTAATATGTTATTAAGCATTGAGTTGAATGATGAGTCATTGAGTACATGTAAAACTTATCAGTATGGTATAATTAAAATATGAAATTATTAATAATATGTTAATTAATAAATTGAAATTGAAAATTGTGTTTAATGAATAATAAACCAATTTGAAAATAATGTTTAAATTTTAGATTCTACATTGGAATAGTGGAAAATAGTAGTACATTAATTTATTCAATCCAATTCATAATTTCATGGAATATAATATAAAATGTCATCAACTATAGTTGGAATATGAATCTATGATTCATGAAATGCAATATAAAATTTAAGTACCTATAAATTGTTAAATCCATGGACAACAGTTCAAATTTAGAATACATTGGAAATTTGGAACAGTGGAAAATAGTAGAACGTTATTTATTCAATCTAACTCATAATTTAATGGAATACAATATTAAATATCGTCAATGATAGTGTGGAATATGATTCATGAAATACAGTATAAATACCTAAAAACTACTAAATCCCTTGCATTTTCCAATTCACCTCCTCATCCTCACTCTTGTTGGGAAAATGTGTCTCAACCTTGCAATTACATAAGGTTTATTTTTGATAGGTAAGTGTGGGGGGTTGCAGGGGGTACCCCCCTTATGAGGGGTCTAGGGGGATCTTCCCCCCAATAGGATATTTGAGGGTTGTGTGCCCCAACGAGGGCTTAGGGGCAATACCCCTGAAAGCCAAATTTTATGTATAATTTATTATTGTAAATCTAGACCGTTCATCATTAGGTCTTAGATTTGATGGTAGATATTTTGTTGGCTTGGATTTCCTTAGAAGAAAACCCTATTTTATGAGGGCGTTGTATTATAACTGCATATTGTGATGTATTTTGATAGTCTAATAGTGGTCATGTTGCCTTTGAATCTCTGGTTGGTGATACTCCTATGAGAAGCATGCTCTACAAGTATATTGTAATCTTTGTGATTTTTGAATAATATATTGGGTGGCTTTTGGAGTGTGGGTTTTTTCTCCCAAAAGGGTTTTCCCCACGTAAATCACAGTGTTGTGGCATGCATGATATTTATGTTTATTTTTGTTTAAGTTTCTATAACTATTGAAAAAATATATAATTTTTTGCATTATCCTCCTCTCAAAATTATTGTAGAAAGTTTTTCTACTACCTTAGCTTCCTTACAAATCTAATGATGAGATTGAGATTCATCTTGACTCTGAGTATGGTCTTTATTTTCTTTGCTCTACATACATCCACTTAACTATATCTCAAGTTCAACATTCATTGTGTCACTATCATTTGTGCCACTGCCACTAATATTTGACGTGTTTCACAACCTTCTTTCACATATGGACTTCCAAATTGTGAGTGCCCTTTCAAAATGAAAACTTCAAATATCATGCCTAGTTGTATACATCCTCAAGCAATTTTCCAAATTCTTGTCTAGTTTGCTTCTTATCTTTGATTTCAAAAACCCCAATGCACTGAAAGCTCTCTCACCCTCCATTGACCCTAATAACATTGTTTTACATAAATCAACAAGTTTAAAATATTTTGATAATGAATCGCGCAATATTTCACTTTGAACAAATCATTCCCAAACCCTTGTTATTGATCTCGCTTGCATGTAATTCTCCATGGATTTAAACTAGTCAATCATACTTGTTGCGAAATAGGAAGCTTGTTATCTAAGCTTAGTTTCATTTATAATTCCTTCTTTTTTTTTCCATTGTATTCTAAATTTTTTGAAAAGTGTTCAGCCAAGGTAATTTATTTTCTATGAAATAAATCTGGTTGACGATGGCCTAAGACCCAAAATTGAGGATACACAATAGGAATGGCTTCAAGTATTTCATCTCGAGGGAATCATTCAATAATATCTAAGGAAAGATATTTTGCAACAAATTTTAAAATACCACTTACAGATTTAACAATGTCGTTAAAAGATTCCTTTGTAACAAGTACTTCTCTAGTAGAGCGCCTAACCATCATAAAATAGTGCATTAGTATATCAAATCCACATACAAAGACACATAACTCCTTGCTTGCATTAAACTATAAAAAAAATCAAGATTGTTCAAATATTTAATTAACTGCAAACTTATAAATTTTAGACTTTGAAATGGACAATCTAATAGATATAGATTATCAAGTGTCATGCATGTCATTCTTTTTAGTTTACTATATTCATTAATATATATATTTATGTCTTGGTATTTTTTCACAATATTGTTCATTTCATCTAGCATGGGGAGAATACCAATTAAATTTAAGAGTGTCTCTATATTGCTTAACCTATGTAAGAGGTTGATGTGGCGGGAAAAGGGGGAAATGAATTCAATCAATGTGGAATGATGAAATTCCCTAGGATTCAAACACACTTCTCCCCAATTTCATTAGAAACATAGAAGATCAAAAATGGATAGGATTGACTTTCGACCTTGAGGTGAGTCAACCCTGTTTTGGACCTTGGATTTTTGCTTTCTTATGAAAAAAATTGTTGATTTGCAATGTTTTGGAACTATTTAAAGTGCATTAACTAAATGAATTATGTGACATAACACTTTAAATACAAATTTCTATGATAACAAAAAAGGAAATGACAATTCATAGGCAGATCTGAGAAGGGTTTGATGGTATGCACCTATCATAAAAAGTGGGTTTTAGGGCCTATAGTAGAACTAATTCACCCCTAGGAAAATGGGTCCTTGAAAAGGCTCCAAAATCATTTTTTTTAGTCCTTTGATCCCAAATCTAATCTTTTGATTTCTCTAGATTTGACTATCAAAAAGTCAGAAATAAAATTTGTAAGTAAGTTTCCATAGCTTGAAAACAATGAAACTTATGCAACTTTTCAAAATTTCCCCTTTGATCAACTTTCATTCCTTCTTCACCTTTAAATTTGCACATGCAAAGAAAGAAGTAAAAAAAATTGTTTTGGGTGACGAGGATTTTCCTTAGTCAAACCCCATGTTTGGTAATTAAACCTTGATAATGAAATAATGATAAAATGAAGGAACTGATGAATGAACACAGCTTGTTACAACTCAACAAACCCTTAATGGTTTCCCCTAGAGGATTGAAGTCAAACACATCACTCTAAGCCTTGGATCTTGCATGAATTGGCTTGATTGATTGATGCTTGAATTCTTGAAACCTACATCACAATGTTAGCTCCAAAACATGAACATGAACACACACAAACTTTGACATGATGATATGATTTTGATTGTTGTTGTAGATGACTGATAAATCCACTCTTCAATGCTCTTGACAATACTATTTTCTCTTGTGAAAGTTTCCTTAATGCTAGATGATTTGAATTGGTAAAAAGACTATGTATTAATATGTTTTTATCTAATTTCCTAAAAATTAGATTCCAAAATCCAACACTTGAAACTTGAATTTGAATCATCAAAATTCCAGCAAAAACATATTAAATATTGGGTCCTATGGCGAATGGGTCCTAGGACACTCATTTTCCAAGGTAATTTAATTAATATTGGCAATTGTTTAATATAGGTTTCCCTTTCAGAAAATGGGAATAATAAGGCTTTGGAATGTGTAATTTGATCAATTAGAGGTTTAACTAAGTCCAATTAATTAAGAGGATGCAAATATAGTGTGAAATTATAAGGGTATACAATTTACTACACTACATTTAGCCCCCACTTTAGTGAGAGTATGAACCTACGCTCAGACTCACACTAAAGTAGACAAATAGGTCAAGAGAGGTCCAATTGCACAATTGTTAGAAAGATATGATGACAAGGATCAAGGAAGGTGATCAAGCCTCCAAGATTTGATATCTCATGGCAAACCAACAAAGACACAAAGAGACACATGCATGCAGCAGTGACACAAGATACAAAATCATACAATGTTAAAATTAATGCAAAGATTTGGAAATGCTTTGGAGAAACTATAGTTGGGGTGGGGGGGACTTGCCCTACCCCTCTCAAAAAACCACTCTATACCGAGGTCTCCCCCCACCCCTATCTTCTCTCCTAACTCCACTGTTGGGGTCCCCCCTACTCCATACCCCCCCCGGCATATAGCTCTCTCCACTCTATGGAGGGAGGGATATGACCCAATGTGAGAAAGGGGGGACGTTGATCACATTCATGGAAGCTTGGACTGGAGTGATTCATGTGACGCATATAGATCTAGCTGCGAGTCTAGATCTAGCCACGATTCTAGAGCTATGTAAGCTTGGATTGGAGTGATTCATGTGTAGCATAGAGATCTAGCCGCGAATCTAGATTAGGGGTGGACGAGAGGTGGAAAAGAAAAGGGTGGATCAATCCTCGACTAATTTTCCAAAAGGTATGGATCAAGCCTAAGTTGTTTGTCCAAAAAAATACACTCACAAGGGCTATTGCAGTCTAGTATACACTAGGTGAGCCGCAAGGCAAAAGGGTGAGAAATACATAATGATCTAGTGTGTACCCTCAAAAAGGTGGTAGATGGAAAATTCACTTCAAGTCTACACGCCTTCCATATTTCAACCATACCAAAATTTATACTCCACAAAAAATGGTTAAAGGTTTCACAAGGTTAGCAAGTTGCATTATGCTAGACACTCATGAAAGAAAAGGTGCCACTAGAAAGCAAGTTGTATTATGCTTGGTGGCCTTGAACTAATTTTAAATGCAAAGGGGTTTTGATTAATACATGAAAGGTCTCACCTTAGGGAACATCACACTTTGACATCACCACCAAGAGAGGGCTAGTCAAGACATAAAAGATTTTCACCTTAGGAAATGTAAGCCATAGCATTACCACCAAGAGGAATGTCATATGCCAATAAATATCACACTCTTGTAGGACATCAAACCCAATGTCATCTCCAAGAAGACACGTCACATAAATTAAGAAGACCACACATTAAAATATGTCACACAATTATGCAAACAATAACCGGGGGATTGTATGCCCCCACTTTAAAGAAATTGTTAAACACCATGTTGTGAGCAATTTCTTAAGAAATTCTAATTAATTGTGGTTTCTATGTGGAATTTTTTAATGTATCACAAACTTTCATAGTATAATAAATTCCTTACAATTCATTTTTCCTTTGTGATCTCAATTATAATCTACGTTTAGCATATTAGAGTAATACTTAAACATGTAGTCTATCATCTTGTTGTGGACCAACCAATAATATTAGGGTTTGTTATTTATGATAAAATAATTAAGTATGAAGTATTAAATAATTCATTAATGTTGTGTTTACATTAATATAGTTTAGGGTTCATAAGGGAATAGTTTTAGTTATTTAAGATCAAATTTTAAATAACCAAAAATATTTCCATAAATACTTGTTTAGGGAAATTATAGTGGTATCAGAGCTAGTTTCCCTACCAACTTGTTCTTCTTGAAGCTAAATATTTGCATGCAAAAATTTTATGCATTTTAGTGGCAAGGCTATCAAGTTTCTTCAAACAGAGATTAAAAAACAAATGTATTTAGATCAAGAATTCTAGAAAGTAAAACTCTTCCTATAAGAATAGTTCTAGAATAGAGTGTATTCTAGAAAAAGAGAAGATCAAGAACCCTAAGGAATGGATGGGAAAAAAATATTGATATGGTATTAGAAATTTTGGCACAAATGCTTCAAAAAATGGACAATAACATGAATGTACCTAGGAAAAAAATAGTGAGGGGAACACTTATAAGGCTGGATATCATAGAGACACTCCTACCAATACCTAGAAGATAGTCCATGGTTCATTTGCTAGACCTTTCAAACCCACTTTCCTTCTTAGGGAAGAGGAGGTGCATGCTAAGGTTCCAAAAATTTAAGCTCAAAACTCAATCATCAAGGAAATTACAACTTTTTATGCAAAGTGCCAAGTCCTTCCAATGGAGATCTAAGCTAAAATATCTCTTAGAAAATTTATAAATTTGAATAGATCAAGTAGGAATAGCCTAAGACATTAACCTAGGTAGCAAGTATCCTAGAGAGATATGTAGAATACCCTAGGAAAGTTGACACTTCCCACCTTTGATGGGTTTGGAAAATGCATAGATCATGCATGGGTGCAAACTTTACACACACACCTATCTCTCAAATCTGTAATTGAAGATGAGGCCATAAAGTTTATTATATTGCATCTAAAAGGTATTGCACATAACTTTTGGAACCATGGGCTAGCCACTTAAGGCCATAGCTCCATCAACTCATACAACTAGTTTTATAGGGTATTGGTTACAGGATTAGATCAAAAGGATCCTAAGGTACACTTCAGAGAGTTGGCTCAACTCATGCAAGTTGATCTAGTAAAGTACTATGTTATAGAATTTCAAAGACTATTTAAGATGGTCCTTAACAACACAAAAAAAGGTTAAGTATGCTCTTCATCAAGGGACTAATTGAGTCTCTCAAGGGATTGGTTAGAGAAATTGAGCCACATTCCCTACAAGAGGTAATAAGAAGGGCATTGGCACTTGAGACAACCATGCCAAGGAATGGGTTTTACAAAGATGTTCCCTCTAAGGAAGCACTCCATTAGAATTCACATCAATCCAAAGTATATCTACAATGCAATAATTGGATGAGATAAATGATTTCAAAATTAAAAAAATATATGCATCGTGTACAACCTTGGTCACCAAGTCATAGATGCCTTCGAGAGGGTAAATTGTGCTACATTGAGGTGGTCTTTGAAGATGAGTCAAAATTTGAAGAACTTGAACCACAAACTAAAGAAAAAGAACTAAAATTAAAGGTTGAAGAAAAACATATTTAATAAAGTATCAAGGTTGCAAATATTTTGAGCACACAAAGATACAACCCATTTAGAGTTTGAGAAATTCTAAAGAGACAAAGAGTCATTGTACTCATTAACATCGGTGCTACCTATTATTTTATAGATAAGAAACTAGTGGTAAGAGGTCTCAAAAAAAATTGAGGGCTTCAATGTGAGGATTGTTGATGGCTTCTCCATTTAATGCACCAAAGAAATCTCCCAATTAAACCTTACCCTAGGGTTGATGAGTTGATAGATGAACTCTATGGGGAACTCTATTAATCAAAGATAGACCTCAATTCAAGCTACCATCAAATATTAATCTAAGAGGATATTATCTATAAGACAACCTTCTAGTTCCGCTATAGGCACTATGACTTTTTAGTTATGCCATTTGGCTTGACAAATTCCCACACAACATTTCAGTCTTGCATAAACCAAATATTCATCGAATAGTTGAGGGAATTTGTTAATATTTTCTTCAATGATATTATAATCTACAACAATACATGGGAAGAGCACTTAAGGCACATAGACAAGGTGTTAGATATTTTGGAAACACAGACTCTTTTTGCTAAAGATTCTAAATGTGAATTTACAATGATGAAAAAAAATCTAAGGTGTGTCATCAATGGAAAGGGAATGTGGGTAGACCCAAAGAATATCAAATACATTGTGTATTGGTCTCCCTCGAAGACTCTAGAAAAAATACAAGGTTTCTTTGGCCTCTATAATTACTACAAAATAGTTTTTAAAGGGTTGTCTCAACTATCCTCCCCTTAATATACTTAACCAAGAATGGATTTGGATGGACTGACATATCACAATGAACCATTGAAAATTTGGAGGAATGAACTCATTCATAGTGTTGGTTATTCCTAATTTTTCCTTCCCTTTATTTTGGAGTGATGATTTGGAGGAGAGGGGAATTGAGCCATGTTTATGAAGAACAATCACCTAATTTATTTCAAGATTCATACACTCAAGGATAGGAAATATTTAGAGGATAGAAATTTTTTGGTCAAGATCAATCACAATAGCTTGAAGTATTTTCTCATTCAAAGGATCTAAATGAGAAATATAAAAATTGGGTAAGAAAGCTTCAACATTTGATTTTAACATTGAATACATTAAGAGAGAGAAAAATGTTGATGCATTATCTATAAATTCAACCTTAAGATCAATGTCTAACCTCTTCACTGATAAGAAGGTTGAATTCATGGGAAAATGTGCCAAGAATGCATTTGTAGCTAGTTTTTTAGAAGGGAAGCTACTAGATGATAGATACATAATATCCAATGAACTAATTCTTTACAAGGGAAAAGTTTATTTAGCACTAAAATAAAAAAATGAAGGAAATAATTTTAAGGGAAATTCATGATGCTCCCTTCACATGCCACCTAGGATATTTCAAGACCTATAAGTAGGTCAAGGAGAGGTTCACATCGAAAGGACTCAAGGATGAAATCCTTAGGCATGTTGGAGAGTTTGTTATTTTCCAACAAAATAAAATAAAAATAACACCCCTAGTAGGACTCTTACATCCTTTTCCTATTCTAGGGTAGAAATGGAAGAGTATTTCCATGTATTTCATCATGGTACACCCCAAGTTCCAAGGTAAGGACTACATATACGTAGTTTTCAACAGGTTCATGAAGTACTCACACATATTTTATTTTACTTTATACTTTAAGGCATGCAAGTTGTTGACTTGTTCTTCAAAGAAGCGATCAAGCTTCATTGGTTACTCAAGAGAATCATGAGTGATAGAGATAGTCAATTCTTGAGCTTGTTTTGGAAAGGGCTCTTCCATTTGACAAGGACCAAACTCACACCCAACACTAGATACCTTCCCCAAACAAAAGGCAAACTAATATTATAAATAAATGGGTGGAAATATTTTTGGAAAATTATGGTGATGCTCATCTAAAGGCATGGAAAATTGATCCATTTAGGAGAGCACTACTTATCACATGTATATTAATATGAAATCCTTCATGGCTTTGTATGGGTATGAAGCTAGAAGTTTTGTAGACCTTGTCTTGTATGATAGCAAGGTCCCAAGAGTGAGTTATTTGATCCAACGAGGCCAAGAAATTGTAAAGTCACTCAAAAACAATCTCGAGTAGGTGCAAAATCAACAAAAACTATATGTAGACCACCATATGATAGATAGAACAATTTAAGTTGGAGATCCGGTGTTTGTGCAACTACAACCATATGAGCAATCCATCTTATTAGAAAGTGGAGGAACATTTTTTATATTTTCTTTAAGACATAGGGGAGGAACATTTGATTTTGTAAATAGTATAGAAAAAGTGGTAATTTTTTAATGAGTGGGAGTTTTTGTAGATTGATTCAGTGAGTAGTAATAATTCAAAAAATGTGTATCAACTTATATCAAATTCAAATAATTAGTTATGGTAAGTATAATTGATTGAATGATCATATCATTATTTTGTTTTATCATGCTAGTTATAGTTAGTGATAATATTTAGTTTTGTGAGGAGAGAAGTCTTGAACCAATTGGATTTAACAATCATTTCTTAGGAGTTTAAAATTGGAGACCCAATAGACTAAATCAATAAAAATAAGTAGAATTTCTTTACTAGGTTTATTGGAAACAAGGAAATATTCCCAAAAAAATTTGGTGGTTGTGTTATTGTTTAGTAGTGTTTAGAACTCATTATGAGCCCTCATATCCAAGTGCTTAGATTTGAAGATGAAAACCCATAAATCTCATTTACCCAAGGAAAAAGCCCCTCTTGGTCAAAGGAAAAATATCACCCAGAGATACATATTAGAGATTTAATGGATACATAATCTTTAGTTATGCATCATCAATCCAAATTGTAGGTGGTTGTATTGCAAAATTTGTATTTGTAATTAGTGGACCTTGTTATGTAGCATTTTACAATGTATCATACACTTCCATAATATAAGATGCTTTGTGATTCATTTTTCCTTTGTGATTCCAATTATAATGTGGGCTTCGAAAATTAGAGTAATATTTGAACCTACAATCTATCATCTTGTTGTGGACCACCAATAATATTAGGGTTTTCATTTAGGATAAAATAATGAAGTTTGAAACATAAAATGAGTCATTAATGTTATTATGTTTACATTAATATAGTTTAAGGTTTATAAGGCACAAGTTCTAATTATTTAATATTGGAATCTAAATAACAAAAACTATTTCCATAAATACTTGTCTAAGGAAATTACGGTGGTATTAGAGCTAGTTTTACTACTAACCTATTCTCCTTTCTAAAGTTAAATCTTTGTATGCAAAAAATTCATGCATTTTAGTGACAAGGCTACTAGGTATCTTTAAAGAGATAAAAAAAAGACATTTATCAAGAAGTACAAAAAGTGAAACTCTTCCTACAAGAATAATTATAGAACAAAGTTTAATGATAGAAAAAGAGAAGACAAAGAAATTTGAGGCTCAAGTAGAAAGAATGGTTGATATGATGTTGCACATTTTGGCGCAAATGCTTCACAAAATGGACAATAACATGAATGTCCCTAGGCAGAAAACTAGTGAAGGGAGCACTTATGAGGCTAACAATCATAGAGCCACTCTTATCAACACCCAGAAGACTATCCCTATTTCATCTTTTATACCTTTTAACCCCACTTTCCTTCCTAGTTAAGAGGAGGTCCAAGATAAGGTTCCTATAACTAAAGCTCAAAATATAATCATTGAGGATATTATAGCTAGTTATGCATAGTACCAAGTCCTTCCAAATGAGATATGGGAAAAAATATCTCTTAATAATTTTATAAAATTAAAGAGATGAAGTAGAAATAGCCTAAGACTTAAATCTAGGCTACAAGCAGCCCATGGAGATATGCAACATTCCCTAGGAAAGTTGACACTTCCAACCTATTATGAGTTCAAAAAATGCAGAGCCCATGCATGGATGAAAAATTTAGACATGTACCTCTCTCAAATTCATGATTGAAGATAAGGCCATAAATTTTTTTATATTACATCAAGAGGGTATTTCACATGAATGGTTGTATCTATTGGAAGATGAATTACTCTAAGAGGGGGGGTGAATCAGAGTAATGTGCAAATTTGATTTTTGACACTTGAAATGCAAAAATAAATGATGACTTTGAAAACAACTAAGTGAACCCTATTAACTTAAAAAGAACCTTTAACAAAATGATTGTTTTGAGTGACTTTACAAACCACTGTCAAAGCACAATATAAATTGTTCATATAAAAGTGATTGAAAAATTCTCTATATAATGCTTTAGATTCACAAGATTCTATGCACTTTATGACAGACTGAACATTCTTTTATAACAGGTCAGACAACATACATTCATGAAAAATTGAACTTTATACTTTCAATCCTTTCAAAATGAAACATTAAACATGTATCAGAGCATTGCATGAAATTCTTTTGACACATGACAGAATGGAAACTTAAAAAATTAAGCACATGAGTTGAAACATAGTTGCACAAATTTCAACACATGACACACTATTTTCTTGAGTGGAAAAACCCTCATGGGGTATAAAAAACCACTTGTAAATTTGTCTTTTTATTCATTCAAAGAGCACCAACTCTGTATCAATGTAGACCACCAACTCCAAGTACAAATTGAAGCACCCACTTCAAGTTAGGAGCACCTACCCCTTATTCAAAGTTCCTCTATGAAAATGCACACTGTTAGGACCTTATAATTGCACTAATGTCTGCAATTACAAAATCTCAACAGAGCACAAATATATGTTTTTCAATAATGCCCATTACAAAGTGTACTTAATTCAGTACAAAAGAATAATATTACTGAAATCTGAATATAATCTTTGTATTACAACTAGAGATGTAAACTCTCTTTTATCACTTTTTCAAAATGCAAAAATATCACTGTAAAACCCTTTCAAAAACATTCTTTGTTTTAACATCAAACCCTCGTCACCGAGTAATGGCAAAAAGCCATACATTTATACAATCAATAAAATTAAAAACAAGTTCTCATTTACAAACCCATATTCAAAATTTTGTTACCCTTCAATTAACCAAGGTTTTTCTTAAACTAAAAAATGTAGTTGAAATCAAAAACTGTATTTCCCAAACACTATGAAACCCTTGAGTGAAGAACTCGAGTTATACAAAACTGAAACCATTTTCCACAAATCCTTAACCAAAATCACTTATGCTTAAAAACAACATAAGATCTTTCCAGATCTTAAGACCAATACCTGTCATGGCGACCAAAGATATATTACCAACTGGCGAAGAGAAGATCATAACTACCTCAATGAAGCTTACCAACTTCTAGTTCTAGTTCATAGACTAGTAGCAAACAAAGTTCATGGCAGAAGCAATTAGGGTTTCAAACCCTATGCAAAGCAGACTTTCGAGAACTTTTATTTTTACACAATGAATTGAAAACCACAAATGATAGTTAATCATCATTTGAAATCTACAACACAATGAATATGTTTTTTTTAAGTCTAAGATGCCTATAATGTTGCCATTACCAAGTCAACCCCTCATTCATAATAAAGAAACAACCTTATGATGAGTTGTCAGATACACGACACCAAAAGACACTACCACAATTTCTATTGTTGTCAACGTGACCACATGCTTGTCACTGGGTGATTTAAAAATCACATAATATAAACCGATAGATGAAGCACACCGATAATTTTGATGGCTTATATGTTAATCACCAAAGGCCGATAACATTTTAACCAAAGTTGGTTATAATTCATAAATCCTTGAAGCCCGATAAATGTGACTTCATTTGTTTTCTCATAAACACTTACCATTTGGAACCATAGGGACCCGATCACCTTTATAAAGCATATATTTGCCATGTGAAACACAAACCACCGGTGCTAAATTGACTTTAACAAAGATAGCTCTGTTATCACATTTTTAATGTGAACCAGAATTCATGTGCCATATTTATCAATCAACAAGTCATAACCATTGATACCATGAAGATAGAAAAATCCTAAGACGATATAGATGCCAAATCAGGATCAATATGATAAAATCAATTGAAACAATATACCGGTCAAACTAAAAATCTTGAACCTGTTGCAAGATCATCTGCACATGAATCCAACATGATCAATACCACAAAGCACTGTCCAAAAAGTGTTGAATATGCCAAGACTAATTACAACAATAACCAAATGCACCAAGTACCATAATGCCAAACCAAGTGATAATCAATCAGTTTTGACATCAAGGACAAATGTGCCACAAAGAGAAAGTCAACAAACTCCCCCTTTGTCCTTGATGGCAAAAAATTGAGCCATCTGAACCAAAACTTCATATTTCTCCCCCTTTTTGTTGCAAGGACAAAGGAAGAACCTGTAAAATGTCATGAAACATAACTGAACTAGCTAAAAATAAAGCAATGATACAACACAAATATCAAATCAACCAGCAATAAGTTGCTAAGAGAGCTAGAAATCTCCCCCTGAATCCATGATGGGCATTAATGAAGCAAGGATTGAGAGATAACTCCCAATTGAAGGCAAAGCCTTTCAAAGACTTTCTTAGCCAAAGGCTTTGTGAAAATATCTGCAACCTATACCTGAGTGGATATATATTGCATAGAAACTTCATTAGCAAGCAACTTTTCATGAAGAAAATGAAATTTGATAGCAATATGATTTGTTATAGAGTGCATAATTCAAGATGTAGCAGAAAGAGTTTGTGCCATCCAAAGTAATTGAGTACAGCAAGATGTAGCAGCAATGTATTCTACTTCTGCTGTTGAATTTGAAATAGAATCTTGTTTCTTGCTATGCCATGCCACAAGACAATCACCAAGGAAAAATGCAGCACCACTTGTGCTTTTTTTGTCATCTAGACAACCAGCCCAATCAGCATCAGTAAATTCCATTAAAGTAAAGTCATTACTTCTAGGATACCAAAGACCAAAATCAAGAGTACCCTGAATGTACTTAAATATCCTTTTAACAGTTGTAAGATGAGATTGTTTAGGAGCAAATTGAAAACGTGAAACCATACAAACAACTTGCATCAAATCAGGCCTTGATGCAGTCAAGTAAAGAAAACTGCCAATCATAGACCTATACTCAGATTGATTCGATAAGGTGAATCAGCAACCTTAGAAAGTTTACAACCTGTAACCATAGGAGTGCTTACTGCACAATAGTCATCCATCTGAAATATTTTCAGCATTTCTTTTGCATACTTAGTTTGAGAAAGAAAAATGCCATGTTCAAGTTGAGAAACTTGAAGTCCAAGAAAAAATGTTAGTTCACCTAACATGGACATTTCAAATTCATATTCTATGATCGTGGAAATTTTTTTAGAAAGAGCATCATTATTGCAGCCAAAAATAATGTCATCAACATAAACCTCAACAACCAAGATATCAGTACCTTCCATTTTCACATAGAGATTGTTGTCCACACCTCCTCTTATGAAGCCATTTGTTGTCAAATGTGAATCCAACCTTGAGTACCAAGCTCTAGGAGCTTGTTTTAGACCGTACAGTGCCTTTTTCAACCTATAAACATGAGTAGGCTTGTCTTGTGCAACAAATCCTTCAGGTTGTTCCATATAAACTTCTTCATCCAAGTATCCATTTAAAAAATCAGTTTTGACATCCATTTGATATACTTTAAAATTCTTAAAACAAGAATATGCCAAAAATATTCTAATGGATTCAATTCTAGCAACAGGTTCATAAGTTTCACCAAAATCAATACCTTCCTGATGTGCATAGCCTTTGCACACAAATTGTGCCTTGTTTCTTACTATTTTGCCACATTCATCAAGTTTATTTCTAAAAACCCATTTTCCACCAATGACATTTTTGTCATCAAGTGTTGGGACTAATTCCCAAGTCTTATTCTTTTCAATCTGGCTGATTTCTTCTTGCATTGCTTGCAACCAACCTTCATCAGTTAGTGCTTCACTACAAGTTTTGGGTTCAAAATCAGTTACTAAACATAAATGTTCAGTAATTTGAGCTTGTTCCTCAAGTTTTGCTTTCCTTCTTGTTAAGACACCTACACTTTTATCCCCAATTATCTGATCTTAAGGATGATTCTTAACAACAATCCTAGAGGGTGTTTTTGGAGGTGCTACTACTTTAGAAGTTGAGGCATCCTCTTGTTGTATATCATCTGCTTTAGAAGATTTGGGAGATATGTCAAGACCTATTGTAGGTTCCTCTTCAACATCTTGCACATGATCATCATCTAGAAGCAGCTTTAAATCAAACTTGACATTAACAGATTCAACAATCTTATTCAGCCTCTTATTAAAACATTTATAAGCCTTGCTATGTGTGGAATAACCTGTTAGAGCTGTAAAAATTTGATGTTTTCACAAATGATTTCACTCATAAATTTCTTGATTTGGTCCTACCATATGCATATTTCATCTATAGTTTTTTGTATTGCCCCATTGAATCCATTAAATCATGCATTTTGTACATTTTGGTGCCCATCGACATAGGTCCATGACTGTCTCTCTGACCCATGTTTCCTTTGTGTTGACATATGTTTGTTGCATGTGTATCGGCAAGACATGTTCTTTGCTACAGCGACTGGAATTTGTTCGTGCTTGGTTATCAGCATCACATCCATGTTGTTTTAGCGACAATGGAGACATCTATCGGCATGTGTTGTGGCTATCAGGGTAGAGTCTCACCAGGTTTAGTATGTCTCCCCGACTTGTGCATGTGGAAGTTTATCGGCGTGAGTTGGGCTATCGACATTGGTCTTGGCGAGTCTCTCTTGTCTTCCCGACTGGGGTTTTTAGTTTCATTTCGACAGGAGTTGGTGTTCGGGAGGAGGTCTTGGCGAGTGACCTTCGGTCTCGCTAACATCGCATATGCATTCACTTCAGCCAAACAAATTATCTTCGGTGAGAAGTCATAGCGAACGGGTCAGGTCTTGCCGACAATGTTCAAAGTGGATGGATTTCGGCGAGAGTTTTTCTTTCTCTTGGCGATCTTGGTGTGCTCGATTGTTTCAGTGTAACAAAATGATCTACAGGACGTCTCGCCGAGGGTTGAAGGTTATAGCGATAGAGGATCCTCGTCGGCAGGAAAAATATTATGTCTCAGCTACTTGAATATGGATGTTGGCTTTCGGTGAAACATAACAATCTACAAGAGGTCTTGCCGATGTCAAAAGGTTATGACAACTGTGATCAAAACCAAGGGAACTCATTGGGCTATACCGAAACATAAAGAAGACAAATGGATACTTATTGACTTCGGTGTAGCAAACAGTTTGTTACGACGAAAGCAAATAGCACGAGGAATAGAGGAACGCGGGATGATTAATGACTGACGATACAATTGCCTTTGGCATACCTTCTGTGTTGTCCTGGTGACTGGTTCACTGGCGAATAAAAATAGCAATTCAAATGTTGTGGCCGACATGTATATTTGATGACCGTTGCAGGCCAGCTCGATTGGAGCCCGAATCTTGTGGAAGGCCGATATGAAATCTCAATTTGAATTATTTTCTTAATGTTGGTGTATAAATAGGCATTTTGTAATTGTAAAATGATCATCAGTTATCAGTTATTCGACACAGTAGGCAAATTGTTTGGATATAGAGCAGTAAATTTATCAAATCAGAGGCTATGATGCATGTCCTAAAATGGAGGTATTTATGAATGTCAATTGATGTTGTTGCACATGTCTGGTATCAGTTATATGTTGAATTTAATAAAAGGATTGCTAATTTTTCTCCAAGATGGTCTCTTTCTGATTGTTTAAATTGATATGACAAGTTTGTATTCAATTTATCAGTGCACATGTGTTGTACTTGTGCGATCGATTGATTGGTTCTTTCAAGTAAAGACTAAATCCTTTTAGTTAATCACAATAATCAGAGAGATTCAATTGGATTATTCAAGTAGAGCTTAGTAATCACATTCTTGCATGTTTATACAAGTTGTAAGCACAATATATGCCAGATAATTTGAATTTTCTCAAAGAAGTGTTGCTCATCTTGATCTCATTTGACTCTGCATACCCAACGAGGCACTAGTCTCTACGCTTCACCATTTGAATTTATTCAGTTTTCTTTACATCTGTTAGTCAAGCATTCATTTTAGGATTCAGATCAAAATATTGTTACTATTTTCAAGTTGGATTTCATTTGTTCACCTCCCATTTCCATTGTGAACAAATTGCTTTAAGAAAATCACAAGTTAAGTTTTCACCATTCAAAGAGGTACACCCACCCAGGTTTTGCAGCGCCTAAAGAGTAGAAGGTTGAATTCTTTCGACCTTGTCTGTTACCCTGAAGCGTATCAAGAGATTGGCAACCTCTTGAGGCATCTTGCCTGCGTTTTTGAGAGCTAACAAATTGGCGACTCTGCTAGGGATACATTCGGAATCAAGACCTTAATCATAGAGTCAGGAACTTTATACAGACTCCACTGGGAATAAAAGAAACATCAAGTTTTTCTCATTTTTTGACAAAAGTGAGTGGCGACTCTAACATAAATTTTGCAACTATTCATCATGAATAGAAGAAGATCTCAGTATAGTGGAGGTCATACTGGTGCTCCTACTGGCAGTAACAAATGGACACACAAAGATGACAAATCTGATAAGGGAAAGAGGATCAATGAGGACATGTGTATAACAGACAGGAAAAGCACCAGGAGCACATTGTGAAACATATAACTGCTATGATACATGGAAAGATAGTTCAAGTGCAGAGCCTTGTACCCCAGAAGATCAAAGAAATACTTTTCCTTTTCTCAATTCTCAGAAACAGGTTGAGTTTGAAGCTAGGAAGCAAGCTGAGTTTGAAGCTGGACTTGAGCCTGAACGAATTAGAATTCAGCATGAATATGATCAGAAGATGGAGGGTAACCAAAATATGATTGTTGATCATGAACATCCTAAGGAAGTGAAGGCACAGTTGGAACTGCATAAGAGGAGGATAGAGGAACTAGAGGCTAAATTATAGAAAAATCAAATTAGTGATCAGACAGCTGATTGCCCCCCAAGGTATGTACCACCTCATAAGCAAGGTAATCATGGTACAGGACCATCTAGTCAGTCGAAAGCTCAGAACCATCAAACAGGGAATCATTACAAGCATCCAAATCATCCACCTCCTGGTCAGCATTATATCCCACAGCCTAATGCACAGTACAATAATCACATGCATCAGTATCAGCATCCACCTATTCCTCCTCCTCACCAACATACAACCATGATCAGACAGTTTGATTTAGTTGGCTTTCAGTTATATCCTTACCCTATGGATGGCAGTTGGAGAAATATGGTGCCCAAATTTACGGGGAGTAATGCAATCACAGCTGAAGAACATCTAAGAAATTTTAATGTTTTCTTCCAAGACATAGATATGCCTTATGAAGATTTACACATGAAGTTGTTCATGATGTCACTTCTTGAAGATGCCAGGGATTGGTTCAATAGCCTACCAGCATTCTCAATTAATTCTCTCCAAGTATTTCAAGACAAGTTATTAGAGCAATACGGGAACCAAAATGCTCTAGATGCAGCTCTTCATGAATTAATGAGAATTTAGAAAAATCAGAATGATTCAATTTATGATTTCAACCAAAAATTCGACAAGTTGCATACTAAAGTACCTCCTGGATCAAGGTTTCCAGATTTTGTTGCATTGAGTGTCTATTTAAATGCATTTGATCCTAAGATAGGGTATGAGCTG